>PVJA010005282.1:52269-80148 GCA_004027025.1 Myocastor coypus | reverse complement strand
AAAAAAAAAAAAAAAAAAAAAAAAAAAAAACAAGGCAAACAAAACACAGGTATCCCAAAGCAAGAGGCACTGGTGGAAAAAAACATCAAACACCAAATGGCTGAGCTGCAGAAAATGAATAAAGAGCAAGCAAAGACACTCAGCAAACTGAAAGATGATATAGCACAAAAAAACAGTACAGCTATCAAATAACTAAACATGGAAGAATGAAATAAAAAATTGAAAGAGCTAACCAAAATGGTTCAAACTTTGAATAACAAATTTATCACAGAAACAGACTTCATGAACAGGTGCCAAGAAATCCAAGAGATAAAGTGCCAATAATTATTTTTAATTTTTTAAAAAACACTTCACATTATACTCAAAATCCCAAAAGTTCAATCAAGAGAGCCTTAAAAGCAATCAGAAAAAGCTAACAGTCACTTTTAAAGTTAAACTAAATAGAATTACAGAATTTTCAACAAAAAATTATTTTATTTTATTTTATTTTATTTTATTTTATTTTATTGCTCATATTTATTGAGGGAAAGAAAGCTCCTATCTGAGATAGGGAGAGGAGGGGAGTCCCAAGTGAGTGTCCCCAATAAAAATTCTAAAGACCAAGAGAATGTAAAATGTTTTAGTTCCTAAAAGAAAACAGCTTCCAATCCACAGTAATAGATCTTACAAAACTATCCTTAAAGATTGATGAAGAAATAAGACATTCTGTGACAAAGAACAGCTTACGAGATACATGAACACCGAAACAACGCTCACAAATATTCCTACACAGAGACAACAAAGCCAAAAATCTGGACAGAAGAAATATAAGAAGCAATGTCAGTAATAAAACAAAAGGGGCAGATGGAGTCAACAAAACAAAATAAAAATCAACTACAAGTCAAAACTACCCACAAACAACTCTTAATATAAAGGCTTCTGAGGCTGGGGAGATAGGTTGGTGGTCTAAGTGCCTACCTGGCAAGCACAAGGACTTGAGTTTGATCCCCAGTATCATATGCCATACCAGCCCCAGGACCCCAGGTGAGCCATGCTGGCCACCAAATTCAGGCATGGTGACACACATCTGTGACCCCAGAGCCCAAAGCTGGGAGGCTGACACAGGAGGATCACTACAAACCTGAGCTGTACCAAGTAAATAAATATATAAAAGATTGTTTAAAAAGATAGGTAGATAGGGGCCAGCGAGATGGCTCAGTGGTCTAAAGCACCTGCTTAGGAAAGCTTAGGCAATCACAGGGACCACGGTTAGATCCCCGGCACCACATACTGCATTAGCCCCACCCCCAGGGTAGGCTGAGCTGGCCATAATATTAAAATAAATAAAAAGATAGATAGATAGATAGATAGATAGATAGACAGACAGACAGAGAAACAGACAGACAGGCATGCATCAACTCCCCAATTAAAAAACACAGATTAGGAAACTAGATAATCAAAAGGTACAATTCTAGAGTCTGCTGCACTCAGGGGGTTCATCCAATCCAAAAAGAAATTGATAGACTGAAAACTGATAACAAAGGAAGAAAAAAAGTATTCCATGTATCAACATCCCCAAAAGCAAGGGGGGGGGGCAACAACTTTATTGTGAGGGGAATAAAACCCTTCAAGTTAAAACTGACCAAAAGAGGTAAAGAAGATCACTGTGAATTAGTTAAGAGAACAACTGAATAGAAAGAAGTAACAATTGTAAATATATATGCACTAAATATGGATGCACTAACTTTATACAACCAACTGCACTAGACATTCAAGATTAGTGAACACCAATATACTTATAATAGTTGACTTCAGTATCAGATAAACTAAACAAACACTTAAGAAATACTAGAGCTGAACCACATCTTTGAACAAATGGACTTAGAGATATCACCAAACATCCTCACTACGACAGAATATGTTCTTCTCCAAATCATATTGAACTTTCTCTAAAATAGACCACATTCTAGTTGATAAAGCCTGCTTAAATAAAAAAAGATTCAAAATAATGCAGTATACACTAAATCCCAAAAGGTACCACAGAAACTTTCTGCCACCTGAATACTAAATAGCTCACTCCTGAACAGTCAGTGGGTCATGGAAGAAACTAAACAACCACAAGAATCAAATGCTAATGCCAACACAAAATACTAAAACTTATGTGACAAAAACAGCGCTGAGAGAGAATTTTATTGCCATGGTTACATTAGAAAAAGACTAAGCTCAATAAATGACCTATCAATACCCGTGAAGACATGAGAACTATAAGAACAGTCCAACCCAAACCAAGTACAAGGAAGAAATTCATAAAGATCAGAGGAAAAATTAATAAAATTGAGACTACAAAACAATACAAAGAATTAATGTACCAAAGAAATACTTCTTCAAAAAAAAAAAAAAAAAAAAAAAAAAAAAAAAAAAAAAAAAAAAAAAAAAAAAAAAAAAAAAAAAAAAAAAAAAAAAAAAAAAAAAAGTAGGCAAAATTGCCCAGCAGCAAGTGAAGGAATACAGAACATGTGGTATTCATACACAGCAGATCACTGCTGTTATAAAGGATAAATGTAAGCCAACTGTAGGAAAATAGATGCACCTTGAGACAAAAATGTAAAGTGAAAGAAATCAGATGCACAGCTTAAGTACCAGATGGTTCCTCTTACATGAGAGGCTGAAAGTGTAGGTAAATCAGAGTAAAATAATAGACAGATAACAGGAAACAGGGAGATAGACCTTCTGTAAAATGGAAGGGGCCCAAGAGACAGAGAAAGTGGGATGTAAAAATAATTAAGATATGTTATGTGGCAGGCGTGGTGGCTCACGCCTGTAATCCCAGCACTTGGGAGGCTGAGGCAGGAGGATTGGTGCGAGTTCGAGACCAGCCTGGGCTACAAAAGTGAGCGCAGGACCAGCCTCAACTACATAGCGAGACCCTGTCTCAAAAAGACAAAAAAAAAAAAGATGTTATGTATAGGTACCAACTCCCCACAAATAAAAATTTAAAAAAGGTTAACAGAACAGGCATAACCATACTTACCTATAATCTCCCTAGTGTAAGCACTCAAAAGAAATAAAAATGGAAAGACATAACACAGCTGAATGGAAACCAAAGACTTAAGCATTATACAATGAAGAGACAGCAAACAGAAAAGACAGGAAACATGGCAGGAACAAAACCATGCACTTAAACACACAGGATGCCTAAGAACCACGAAAATACTTCTCACACCGAGGATAGCAATGGGTAACACTAAAATTATGCTTGGAATACCTGTCATTCTTGTGTTTTATACTTGTTCTGCTTCTAATGTAACTTCAGTTACAGTTATACTCTCTCTCAAATAAATTATTGGTTTACAAGATAAAAAGATTTGATGACAAAAATATGTGATTCAACAACTATTGTTAATTTGCTATTATTATTTTGATAATATGTACCATATGCATTGTTTTATATTAATGTTCCTGTCTTTGTTCTTGCTATTTATTTTTGCTGTTGTTTTCATTTTTATACTTTAATGTAAAATAAAAAAAATAAAATAACCATACTTACCTCAATACACATTAAGTTAGAAATGTCACAAGACAAATGACAGCAACCTTTACAGCAAGGGTCAATTCCCTGGAAATATGTAATAATTATATAGACACACATACACACACACATGCACGCACACACATCAAACATACAAATATACAAAACAAACACTGACAGCAGCATACAGATGATTTCAATACCCCATTTTCAAAAATGAATATAAGTTTAATAAGGAAATAGGGCTTAAGCTATATGAAAAAATCAATGATGAAACATATATAGAATAGCAACTATTCAACAGGAGTAGAATACATGGTCCTCTCAAGCACATATGGAAAATTCTTGAGGACAGATACCAAGGCAAGGCTGAACAAATTTAAGAGACTGAAATCTTGGCAAGTACTGTTTTCACAACACAATGAAAGTAGAAATCAGTAACAGAAAACTCAAAATTCAGATATATTTGGAAATTAGGAAAAAAGAATTAATGAAGAACAAATGAGTCAAGGAAGAAATCCAGAAGGAAATTACAAACTGTTGGGAGGTAACTGAAAACACAAAATGCCAAAACTTATAGAATGCAGCAAAAGCAGTTCCAAGACAGGAAGTAAATGTCTTTATCAAACAAGGAAAAAAAAAAAAAACTAATTAAACTAATAGTGAAATCTTTTCTCAAATAAAATAAAATAAATAAATAAACAATAAAAAAACACAAAAAAGTCAAAGTCCTATGAATGCCATATAATGCATGCTTTTTCCTCTCAGGTGCAATTTCCAATGTGCAGCCTATGGCTGACTGTCTTACAACAGATTTGGAAGCTGTGTAAATGCCTCCAACACCGAGACAAAATTAAACACACTAATCTATTTGAACAATCAAATAACACAATAACAATCAAATAACACAACTAGAACAAGTCAATGTTTTGAGTTCAACAAACTAGTGAATTGCTCAAAGAACTCAAAATAGTGAAATCATTTACTAGGATATGAAAAACTATGTAAGACTGACAATAGTAAATATGACACCAGTTTGTACAAAAGGGAAAAAAGACATAGCCAACACAAGTGGACCCAATGTAGAGTATGACTTTTCTTCTTTTATAACAAAAAATTTGAAATTTAAAACAAGCATAATATCTTATACCATGAAGATAAAAAAAATAGTATGGTCTCAATTTAGCCATAAATAAAAGATATGCCATCAGAAAATATAGTATTTCTAATTTAAAAAAAATAAAACTTTTCATTACACTAAAATTATTACATGTAGTCATTACTCTCCCTGAAAGTACCCCACTTCATTTCCAAGCAGTCAGCCCATTATCATTACCACTTTCTGAAGAAGTTGTGGAGGTCCTTTCTCTCTCATGAGTATCTTTTTTAAATTTTATTTTAAAGAGGAAAAAAAATCAAATAAAATTTTTAATTTTTATTTATTTATTTACTGGATACAACACCTCACAATGCAGTGCAGACTCAATGTGATCCTCCTGTATCAGCTTCCTGGCTTTAGGACTATAGCTGTGTGCCCCACACCCAGTTTTAAGGCTGGCAGTTCCAGAGTGGCATAACATGTAGTCCTTGCACTTACCAGGCAGATGCTTAGACCCCTGAGCTACTTCCCCAGTCCTGATAAAACAAAACTTCCAAATAATAGGAGAGTAGTAATGGTTAATACATTGTATATTGTTATATTTACTCACAGTACAAGGTATAGACATTTAATTGTTCAAACAATACTAGCACAAACCTTTCTTTTCAAAGAACTTAGTAGCAATTTTCTCTCAGAGAAAGCAGTAGTATAACTGTCATAATTTTTTCTTTTCCGTTTTTCTCCTTTTTCCCAGTTTCTTTTTGAAAAGTTTCTTCCTGTTTTACAATATCTATTGTACATTTTTTTCTTATTTATTCTTTCAATGTCTCACAGTAAGAAGACAATATGACATTTACATACATGAGTCTGGTTTATTTCACTTTTGAGTATGGCCTCCAGTTGCATCCATTTACCTATGAAAGGCTCACATTTATCCTTCTTCGTGGCTGAGTAGTACTCCACTATAGAAGAAGTGCACATCTTTTTTACCCACTCCTAAGGTGATGGGCATTTGAGACGTCTCCAAATTTAGCTATTACAATTTGTGCTGCTAGGGCCAGCAAGATAGCTCAGCAGACTAAGTGTCTGCTTAGGCAAGTGCAAGGACCATTGTCCGATTTCAGCACCCCATGCCATGCTGGCCTCACCCCAGGCCTGCTGAGCTAGCCACCAATACGGGGCCTGGTGGCACATGATCCCAGCACTGGGGAGGCTGAGACAGGAAGATAACTATGAATCCGAACTGTGTAAAGAGACCCTGTGCCAAATACATTAAATAAACAAACAACAAATAAACTTGTGCTGCTACAGCATGGGTGCACATCTATTTTTCCACATTGTGAATTGTTTCTTCACTCTGTTGGTGGTTTCTCCTGCTGCACAAGCCTTGTAATAAGGTGCCAGTTGTTGGATCTTTGTGGTAGCCCCTATGTAACCTAGGTTTAGTTCATGAAGTCTGCCTACAACCATGTCTTTAAGAAACTCACCTATTCCATCCTCCAACAGATTTAATGTTTCTGCTTTAATATTTAAAGTTTTGATCCATTTTCAGTTTATGGATCCAATTTTAGTCATGAGTGTCTTTAGTTAGGCAGTTGGGACTGCATTAACGTCCTGAATCAATTCGAAGCATTTACCCTTCATAGTCGATTTTACTCTGAGAATGATCCAGAAGTAGTACAGTGCTAGATCTGCTAATGTGGTAAATGAAAACACACTGTTGTCTGTTCAAGAGCCTGCTTTTCCATGTAATGACATGCACCAGCAGCACTCACTGTATTTTTTAAATTTCTCTCATTCTGTAAATTTTTTATTAGCATATATTTACTGAAATGTACTGTAAGGGTAAAATACATGCTAGAACACAAAAAAATATGTTTCAGTAACTTTCATTTTGATTACTTACTGAAATATTCGAGATACACTGAGTTAAATAAAATAGCATTAACACTGATTTTAGCTGCCAGAAATTCAAACCTACCAAGATAGTTAACTTTTTATTTCTACTGAAGAGCACTAATCTCTACCTCCTTTCTGCATCAAAATGTAATTTATTATTTTATTTTACTTATTTTGGTACTGGGGATTAAATTCAGGACCTGACACTTACAAGGCAAGTGTTTACGCCACTGAGCTATATCCCTTGCCCCTTGAAATATAATTTTAAATAGGCATGCAAACACAGGGTAACAGTTAATGTCTCTGTTTTCTTTTTCTTTTTTTGGAGACAGGGTCTCACTATGCACTTCAGGCTGGCCTTGAGCTCACTTTTGTAGCCCAAGCTGGTCTTGAACTCACATCGATCCTCATGCCTCAGCCTCCCAAGTAATAGGATTATAGGCATGCACCACCACGTCCGGCCAATGTCTCTGTTTTCATGTACTTGTAGAACAAATGATAATGGCAATGCCTTATGGGCAAGGAAAATGTCTATCTAAACAAACTAGCACTGGAACATAAGGCAGCAAATAATCATGCAATGAATAATGAGTGATAAAAAGCAACTATAATTTTAATAATACATAACTTTCGTTGAACACTGATTATAAATTGGGTACTATACACTGTATTACTTCCTTTAATTCATGTATTGAATTTAATGAGGTGAGTTCTTTTATAATTCTCGTTCTGAAAATGAAAAACACATTTATTACCAGAAATAAGACACTTTGGTTGCCTGTAAGGTGCACAACTTGCTTTAAGCAATTTTTTAATGAATGCCTTCTAATGAATGGTTCTAGTGGATGCTGTGGCACTGAGAGAAATGACAGGTTAATGCAGCCAAACTATAAACAAGTACCAGCTAAAGCTTGTTTCAATTAAATCCCACCACAACCATTGTATATCCTACAAAATTATTATTAAACCTAGCTCATAGGTAATAATCTAGTAAAACAAAATTCATATTGTATTTGGGCAGTCATTTGGAATTAAATGTATAAAAGGTATATCTGTATAAAAATTATCATATTTTATCATGTACAGAACTTTTTAATCCTCATAACACACCAGAGAGGTTTTCAGTGGTTGGGGGGGATCTCCAGGTCAGGGATGGCAATACTTTTGTAGCTGCCAATGCTAAGGAATGCCACTGCAGCTTGTGTCCCACAGGTTCCCCACCACTGACTTAAGATTCATTATTTGATACAGGGAGAGATGTCCCCAAACAGGCTCTAATTTTGTCTATGGCTTGTCTTACAGTTATTACTTTTCTCTTTGAAGATGGAGGTCATTTGATAGGTCACCTGCAAAACTCATCCTGGGTTTCGAGATTTGTAACATCTTCTGAGTTAACGGCCTTGGGCTGAACAAGGCATGCAGATGGTATGAATTACAAATTGCTAAGAGGCTTGAAGAGTCAGGCTCTAAGAACTTGCCACTTTTGAAAAGCAAAAAGAAAAAGCATACAGTAAAATTAAAAATAAACCTTGTTATACAATAATTTAAATAGCACCAATTATTTTTACTGAGCTCCTTTGTGAAAATATACTTATTAGGCTTCAAATCTTGACCCATGTTTAAAAATAATGCAATATTCAGAACATACTAAATGCGCAACGTAATTTTTAATGAGGAAATGATATGGCAAGAATGGTTCAGGTACTTGTAAATGCTAAATGTCAGAGTATGTCGTCATTGGCTTTTGAACAGTTTCAAAGAGCAGACATGAGGATTCATTAGCTCTTAGCACATATGAACCTGCTCCAGAGGCAGCCAAGAGTTGCCTAGCAACAGTGCATTTTGCATCTCTCATCATCCCCAAAGATGCTGTTGCTGCTGCTGCAGTGAAGCCGAGCCTCTCATTAGCAACCTGACAAAGGGTTTCCAGCGACCATTCTACAAAATTATTTTTATTTCCAGGTGAAACTCAAATATCTCTGTATTATTCCTACTAAAAATGTATTCTCTTTCTGCTATTCCTCCTTCCCAACCCCCATTTCAACAAATGTTTTAATGAATCCATAAATGTACGTTTAACAAAGAAATGTACATTTAACTAAGAAATCCAACAAAATTGATATGCCTATTCATATCATTCTAATAGTTTCATAGCTTTTCGGCAATAACATAGGAAAGTTTTAGAAGAGAAAAGGATAAAAGACGTTGAAAATCAAATAATAGGAAGAGGAAAAAGTAAGATATTTTTCTTCTAAATTAATAAGAAAAAAAATCCAAAATCACTTGCAAAGGTATCCCTGACTACATTATATCACCTTTTTCCCCACACAAACTAATCTCAAACATCTAGCAAAAAGGAAGAAAATTCCAGAGTGGTAATAAACTATAACATATGTATTGATAGATTGTAATGAGTATAATCTATTGGAAGGGAACTCTGGTTCCCACTTTAATAACAGTGTTAGGAAGTGTCACCTCAGATCAATATTATTCCCTCACTTGTGCAAACATGCCTTAAAATACTTGCCAAGCACAGTAGCTACTCATATTCACATGACACTCCATGGGTGCACTAAAGACCTTTACAATAAACAAAATAGGCAGATAGACTTTTTGCTTCATTTATTTTCACGTGCTTGACAGAAAATCTAACATAAACCATAGCTACTCTGGTGTCTGTCATCATGAATTTCTCTATAGAAAAGATTACAGGATGTGCACCACATATTATAGAAGACAAGGGTGATCCTAAGGGACACACATCAAGAACAGTGTAATGAGGAACATTTAAAGGAAACTGCTAGGGCCCGGGGAGATAGCTCTGTGACATAGTGCCTGCCTGGCAAGTGCAAGGTTGTGAGTTCGAGCTTTGGTCCCGCCAAAAAAAAAAAAGCAAAGAAAATGGAACCCTAAAGGCAACTGCTATACTAAGAAATCAAAGTAGGTAATGTTTGTTTATTTATTTATTTATTTATTTATTTATTTATTTATTTACTTATTTATGTATGTATAGGCCGGCTCAGCTGCCCTGGCGGTGGGACTGGCACAGCATGTGGTGCCGGGAATGGAACCATGGTCCCTGCAGTTGCCTAAGCTTGTCTAAGCAGGTGCTTTAGACCGCTGAGCTTTCTCGCCAGCCCAAAGTAGGTAATTTTTTTAAATGATGGAAAAGGAATAATGTACTTTCTTTTGCTTGTGCTTCTCACACTTTTTCCTACACACAAACAGCAGAGCATGAATCTTCAGGGGCATTTCCCAGAGGGTATCATTTACCACTAAAATATTTCAGTCCAGTAGTTGAAAAACCATAAAAATGGGAATGTCCTCCAGAGTCCCTAATAATGGTAACAGAACTTATGTTATATTCACAAGTGACCTCTCAGGCAGGCAATTTAATTCCCCCGTGCAGCATGGTTGGTTTCACACACAGTGTAATCACAGTTTTTGTACAAGACAATTCATCCAGTTAGAAGAACTGCATTAAGTCTTTCGTGAACAGCGTGTGCCACTACAACTTCACCTAGGGTTTGATTTAAGACAACCTAATACATGCAGGTGTGATTCTTCGTTTTGCCACTGTTTCAAAAATTATTTTCAGACTTTCTTTATCAATTTTCAAGACGGAACCCTCCCTAATTTCAAAATATAACCGTCTTCATCAAATGTTTGCTAAATGCTATGACACAAGCGCCAAGAATACTCCACGAGGTTCTGTCTTCATCCTATGTAAGTGAAATTCCACTAATATCTTGAAAAGGGAAAAACAAGAGAAATGACAAAAGGCTATACTTGATTACTGGAACTCTTTCAGGACTTCCAACGTCCTAACAATGAACCATCATAAAGACTGTAGAGGGAACAGATCTATTGGCGGACACACAGGTACGACGTCCTCACCCGTGGCCCCTGCGCTTCCATCGGAGTTCAGCCTCTGCACACAGCAGCCGGACCAGTGGGTGCACAGGTCAGACCTCCCGGCTGGCGGCCCAGGCACTTCCAGCAGAACTCAACCCCGCCCACAGCAGCCCCTACTGACCACCAACAGAGTGACCAGTGGGTGCACAGGAAGGTGCTCTCAGCCTGCAGGCTCCCACCCCACCCCCCACCCCGCCCTCAGCAGCCCGGACCAACAGACCAACCAGCAGGTGCGCAGGTGAGACCTCTCTGCCTGCGCCCCGCCCCACCGGAACTCCGCCTCCACTCACAGCTCCTGATGGCAGGCACTTGGCAGGAACACTAGGCCTGCGCACTTCTGTAGCACATTATGTGTCTGTGCCAAAAGGAACGCCGAGAACACCCGATGAATTTTGCTCAGAGTTTTCACTGAGACTTATCTCTCTCAAAGTGAGCCCAGGGCTCCAGAAGCAGCTTGCCTTTATTGAGGGCTAAAAGCAGGCTAAGGAATGTGCAAAACTATTTTGGTGAATACAGATTACAAATCGCTGTATCTTTTACCATTTGCCTAACACTAGGTTAACACCTGCTAACATAAAAGGCAAGCAGGAGAGGAGATGACCATTAATAACACAAGCAAGGGATCAAAGAACAGGGCACCTACTAGAGCAGCTATTATCTGCAGCCTTGAATCCCAGCTTTCTGGGATTTCCAAGTAACAGAAAGCAGCCCTCCCTGGGCTCTGTTAATTAGTCCCTGCTTCTAGGGCAGCAGTTCTCAACCTGTGGGTCACGATCCTGGCAGGGGTTAAACGACCAAAACACAGGGGTCGCCTAAAGCCATCAGAAAACACATATTTAAACCCACTCTATGCCATGGTGAAATGTTATTGGAATTAGTAATATGAAGTAGCCACCAAAGTTATTTTTTGGTTTGGGGTCACCACAACATGAGGAACTGTATTGCAAGGTCACGGCATTAGAAAGGTTGAGAACTACTGTTCTAGGATATTAACTGGCCTTCGGTCTTTTCTCCATGCCACCATAGCCTTGCACCACAAGAACTTGTACCTCATGCAGAACCCATCTTGGGCATCTGCTGTGGAGCCCTGCAGCAAAATTCCCTGCAGAGAGGCTGGGAGTCACACCCTACCAGCTAACCCAAGAACTGAGAGCCTTCCCAGAGAAGCACAGTGGGTTCTCCTCCAAAACCTGCAGCAGGAAGAAGCTGAGCATAGCAGCCAGACCCAGCCAGGAACATCTGGACAAGATCAAACTTAGTAGATCCTGTCTTAGTTACTTTTTGCTCGTTGCTGGGACAAATAGCCGACACTCAAAATGAAGGAAGGAAAGGTTTATTTAGCTCACAGTTCGTGGAGGTTTCAGTCCATATTCGGTTGGCCCAAGGCTGAGTGGAGCAGGGCGGAGAGCATTCAGTTCATGGCGGCGGAACAGCAACAAAATGCCAGCAGAGGCAGCCAGTCAATCAGGGCAGCAGAGCAACAGCAACAGCTAGAGCTCCAGTCTGTCTCTCTGTCTCTCTTTATATTACATTCAGGCTCTCTGCCTTAGCTCCCGCCCTAGGCTACACCCATAATCCCATCAGTACTAAAACCTATAATCCCAGGGATCATGGATCAAGTCTCAAACTCTAGAAGTCCCTGCCCAGTGACTCCATAAGGCTTTGAGGGGACAACTAGACATAAACCATAACAGATCCAGACCAAAATTTCAAAAGGGGATAATGGTATAACTTCACCAAAACTCTGCACCAAAGGTCAGAGATCACTGCTATACAAAATGATACAGACAAGGAGCAAAATGCAATCTCAGGTCCCAAGCACACCCACAACAAATACAGGAGACGCTACTATACAAGAAAGTGTGAATCATGCAGCAAAAATCTCTGAATTAGTAAAAAAAAAAAAAAAAATCTTTGAATTACTAAAGTCTGAAGTAAAAAAAAAAAAAAGCTGGAGAAAAATATAGAGGGAATCAGATCAGAAATAATCTCTGAAGGAAAAGAAGGTACCCTGTGCTCTACATAACTACTACAAGGACAACAATATGCACTGTATGAATTATTGGGAATGTAATACTATCGTGTTTATGGGGGGGAAAAAGACTGTAGAGGGCTGGTGAGATAGCTGTGGCAAGTGCAGGGACCAGGGTTCAATCCCCATTCCCCATTCCCCATCGCCCATGTTACACCAGCCCTGCCCCTGGGACGTGCTTAGCTAGAGACAGAGTCCAGGCATGGTGCTGCATGGGTATAATCCCAGTGCTGGAGAAGCTGAAAACAAGAGAATCACTACAAATCCAAGCTGCGTAATGAGACCCTGTCCCAAATACATACAATGAAAATGAATGAATGAATGAATGAATGACATTGCTGAGCAAAATTTCAGCTTCAGTGAATCTTGAGATCTTCACCATTAAACTTAGCAAAGCATTAAAAAAATATAGGACTACGGATATGGCTTGGCAGTATAGTGCTTGCCTGGGAAGTGTGAAGTCATTAGTTCAATTCCTGGACTATAAACAAAAAGTAAAAGTGGAAACCAAAGGTAAAGGTCTGAAATAAGTTGGCCATCTTGTGACATCTCCTAGCACAAATGCTACAGCATCACAAATGTCCAAAGAAGACTAAACCTAACAATAGCAACACATTTCTTCCTTCTATGATGACTCCAGAATCTCCCTAATAAAAGGCCACAGCCATGTGTGGCAGAATTCTCAGAGGTCCCCTCAACCTTGTACCTTCTAATTGATACTGATAAACCTTGCTCCCCTGGGAAATAGCATCTCCACTCCCTCCACTGCAGTCTGAGGTGTCCTCAACGGCTTCTCATCCTGACAAGAAGCCCAAACCTGCATGATGAAGTTTTCTGTGGACTCTGAGCACAGGTGAGACACTCTCTTTTGGCTCACTTGTCCCCCAGGTCCAGGGAGTCCTGCTTTTTTCAGTAAAGGTCTGCATGGTCTTCTAAGCAGCTCCACAAGATCAAAGACAATCCCCTGTAGTTCTCTGGCTCCCCACACTCTTCTATGGACAAGGCTAATATGTCTCTGGGTTAATAATTCTAGGCACGGAAGCCAATCCAACACTGCACTACTCTGTCCTTCCCTTCAGTCAGCCAGCCCCTCACTCCCTTGTATTTTTCAGCCAGCACCCAATTCACCAGATCAACCGATCCTAACTGTTCCCATATTCAGTGGAACTCAGGGGAGAGGAGGCCTGAGACAGGGGAGGCTGCATCCCTGTCACTAGGCTTGAGATAAGAAGATGCGACTTGTGGGACTCACATCTCTCCAACAATTTTAACCTATAGGCCTTCTTGTTTCTCTTTGTCTATCCCTTCACTTCCTAACTTGTGCACCATTAAAGTAACAGTTCCTATACAACTGGGTTTATTCTTGGAACACTGTAAGTTCTGTTGGGTGCTCTGTCTCAATCTTTGGTATATCAAAGACTTCTCCAAAACTTCTACTTTAACATCTTGCCATATAACTTCATTTCCACTAGTGCTTTAAATTCTCATTTCTTACCTGACTGCCAGGCTCTTTAGAACCTTGCTTTTAAATACCTGTCTCCATTCCAGAAATAACCCCCCTTGTCTCTTTACTGCAGAGTAACAGACGGCTTGAACTCTTGTCACCCCACTGTGACCTGCCTCACATTAGTGTCTTTGCATGTATTCCATATTCTGAGCTTCAGGGAAATGTATGGGCCCCTCCATGTAGGTTGCAGGGGCACTTACACACCTCCACAGCAGCACTGTATAAAAGAGTAATTTTTCATGCCTTTGACATCCCACCATGCCTTGCCATTCTTTTTATTTTATTTTAAAAAAACAAAATTCCAAAACAATAATGACAGGAGGGTAACAATGGTGAGCACACTGCATATTGTTATCTTTGCAGTAGTTACTCAGAATACAAGATATTAGCATTTAATTATCTAAACAATATTAGCACAAATCTTTTCAATGAACCAAAAGAAATGAGCAGAATAACTATTTTAATTATCTTTTACATAAACATGTATTTTTCCCCTTTGCTTTTTGTTTCCTTCTCCCTGCCATTCCTAAAGGCAAAGACTATATTCTCGCATTTTAGCATTTCCAACACCTACCAGAGGAGGTTTGCAATAAACATATGTTGAATGATTAAATGACTTGAAAATACTTAATAAAATGGGAACTACAACACTTCAAGGCATCCACAACACTTCAAGTTGAGTGATCATTGCACTTAACACAGATCAAGCCATACCTCTACCACTAAAAATTAAATACAATTTTACACTAAGTAAACATAGAGTAAAATGTCACCAGTATAATTATCATTAATAATAATTCAGACTGCTAGAATAATGAAGGTAGATAAGATAGCATTAAGGAAAATTGTTAAAGAAATAAAATACACGTACTTTTACATATATGCTGTAACAAATTAATTTGCTGAGTGTTTCCAAGTACCAGTTCCTGCTGATGTCTTAATGAATAGATAATTTGATCATTTTAAATTGGTACACTCATTGTACTAATGTAAATGGCAAATCCAAACTGCCTAAAATAGTAGTTTCAATACCAGTTTATGTTTTAATTCCAAATTACCTTAAGCCCTAAATTAATAGGATTCATTTAATAAGATTTTACTGTGATGGAAAACTGTCCCCAGACTCCATAATGCTCTATCAGCTTGTATATACATGACAATATAGGAAAATAGTTTATTGTTTTTAGGTTTATCTAGTAAAAATAAGTAATTCATCTAATCATAAAAAATGGATTTATCTAATAAATGTGTGAACTCAACCAGTCAACACAAAAACTTCCCAATGCCATTATGAGGCAAAGTGAGATATAGTTCCCACTGAGAACTTCCTGTCATGAATTGTCAATGTAATTGTATCTACTCAAACATTCCTTTCAGAGATAGTGTATATTCATGATAACTATCTGACATATTAAAATGCTAATTTGTTCTTATCAATCTCAGTCAGCTTTTGCGTTATTTGATTTTATGTTATAAATTCAGGTTACAAATATTTTATATGCTTTCTTTCTTTGAAAATCTATAAATTATCTCCAATGCAGAAGTGATCCATTCCCACAAGAATTATAGTAAGGGGCTGGAGAGATATCTCAGTGGTCTAAGCACCTGCCTGGCAAGCACAAGGACCTGGGTGTGATCCCTAGTACCACATGCCATGCTAGCCCCCAAACCACAGGCACACCATGCTGGCCACCAAAACCAGGTGTGGTAGGGCATGCCTATAATTCTACTACTGGGAAGGCTGAACAGGAAGATTACTGTATGTCCAAGCTACACGGTGAGACCCTGTACCAAATAAATACATAAATAAAATAAATATTTTTAAGAAAGAATGGTAGTAAGCAAGAACGACAGGACACATGGTTTCCAAAAATCCAACCAGTATACCAGAAGCCCAGAATACAGGAATAAGTTACTCAATGTGGTTAACAGACGGAAGGACAGTAAAAGTTTCAGGACTTCTGGTAAAGAAGCTTTATAAATTTAAGAAATCTGGAATTGAGCTTTCCCCCAAATCGTGACTCAATATCTCAATGACAGTTATCATACGGTAGCTATAATTGTGACTATGTGTTGCTGGCTCTCTTTGACACCCTAACAAGAAAATTAAGTCTGAAGTTCTACAGAAAGGTCCGCTGGTAAAACTATGGTTCACAACATCAAAAACTACTCAAGAACTGACCAGAGATATTTCTCACTATTTCCACAACAATAGTACTCAAAGAGAATTGTATCATACAAAATCATACCAAACAAATTAACTTCCTAAGTGATAGAAACACACAATATGGTCCTCCGAGTGCAAATTAAAGAACTTGGATTTCTCTAGCAACTACTCCTGGCATTGTGAGCTGGGCTTTTGTAAGATCAACTTGCCTTCCTCTTCCAGGCTTGTGTGACATCTGACATTTCTATACATCACTGCACAGAGTACTTGTACACCATGAGCAATTCAGTAATTCTCTTTTTATCCAAAGTTTCAGTGAGATATGAATCACAAAGAGGTTTGCTATGAATACTTACTGAATGACTTTACAACCTTTCAAAAGCCCAAATTGATAGTATAATCTGTCAACTTTCAGTGATTAAACCCTAGTAAACCAGATATAATTTTCTCAAACACCCCATAACAATATTGTTTTCAAAAAGGAATAAAAAAATCTACTTTGTGTTTACTAAAGAAAATTATTTAACTTCAGAATCTCCTAGTTATGAACATTAGTTTAAAAAGATACACAAGCTGCGGAGATGGTTTAGCAGTCTAAGCACCAGCCTAGGCAAGTGCAGGACCTGGGCTTGACCCCCAGTGCCACATGCAGCAGCACACACCTGTAATCCCAGTGCTCGAAGGCTGAAACAGAAGGATCATTACAAGACTAAGCTGTGCAGTGAGGGCCTGTACCAAATGCAATAATAATAATAATAATAATAAATAATACATAGAGGCTGACGAGATAGCTCAGCCATCTAAAGCGCCGGCTTAGGCAAGCTTAGACAACTGCAAGGACCATGATTTGACCCCTGGCAACACATGCCATGCCAGCCCCACCCCCAGAGCATGCTGAGTCATAAATAAATAAAAGATATATACAAAAGATACACAAAAGGATGACTTTAGATCATTAGGTGATAATCCCAGTGTTTGGACACTGATTCACTGAGTCCTTCTAAGTCTCTCTCTTTTGCTATGTACTTGTAGGAGCCATGGCTATGCATTCATGCGTGCATGCATGAATGTGTGTGTATTCTACTTAAGAGATGTGCCTAATAACAAGCTCAGTATAAGCAAGTAAATAAAGGTAAAATTAATCATGCAAGATGGAAGATGCACATTTTCAAATGAGGTGTTTTCTTCTCCATAACTTATGCAACAGTTCTAAAAAATGCAGTGTGAGTGAAATGTGTTCATCAGTTCAAAAACTAATGGCATTAGTTTAACTAAAACTGGTTAAGAAATAGCAGCATACTACATAAGACCACAGACTACAGAACTATATTTCATGTGTTTGACTCAAACTCTATCAGCTATTAGCTGTGTGACTTATAAGGGAAGTTACTCAAATTTTATTCCTTAGTGAATAAGTTATAGCAGTACCAACTTCAAAAGGCTGTGTACAGTCAATGTATTAGTTAACATATGCAAATAAAATGATACAGACAATCTCTGGTACATAATAAGCACAGGTAAATTTTTGCTACTGCATTGTGTATTGCTTTGTTCAGAAAAGTTTCTGGATGAGTAAACAATGTTTAAGTGCATTCAGTGTTAGATTCTAAAAACAACAAAATAAACAATTATTCCAAAACATCGACCTATAACTGACTTACTCAACAGAGCTCAAAAAATGATCAGAATAGCAAACTGCCAACACTCTGCTTTGGGACCTGTGGCCCTATAAGCAAAACTTCTTAAGTATTTTTCTACAGGGAACTTGTTGGTATCTATCACAATTAAAGACAATTCATGGAATGCCACAACTAAATATCTTACAATCAAAAGATCATTAAATCTTAAATTAATCAATTATAAAGTATAGTATTTATAACATGAATTCCAATCTAAAGCACTATACACAGCCACTATGTGTTTTGATAAAATCTATCAAAGAGGGCCAGAGAGATAGCTCAGAAGAATAAGCACTTGCCTGGCAAGTGCAGGGTTGTAAGTTCAATCCCTGGTACCTCAAAAAAAAAAAAAAAAAAAAAAAAAAAAAAAAGACATTATCCTCATCATTAAAATCTATCCAAGAATCCAAGAATGTTTAAATTTCTAACATTTCAACTTACATGTTCTATGCAGTTTATAAATGCCATCTTCCCATTACTGGCAATCCTTTCCAAATTATCTATTTTTTAAAAATTACCTGGGTCCCATATACAAATCTTATAGCAGGTCACCCTCTTAAAATATCCTATCCATTCTAAAATCATGAATTTTTCAGTACATTTTCTTGTGTTTTTCTAACTAGCAAATATTTAAAGCTTTGAGGTTTTCCTCCTTTAATCCATATATACTTTTTTCCCTTCAATTAACAACGGCTTGCACTTTCAGAGCAATAGAAAATTTGCCATCATGTAGATTTTTCCTTACTTCAGTGGACTTCCTGACTTGAAATTTTCCAAGAATTTATCAGAATAAAATACCTCTCTTTATTCTATGTAAAGCTTTTTACATTGTACTCTATTCCATCTATCCTTGATGATAGTAGCACCATTTCTAATATTTTCTTTTTTTGTCTTTTTGAAAGAAGGCCTCACTGTGCAGTTCAGGCTGGCCTTGAGCTCACTTCGTAGCACAGGATGGTCTTAAACTCACAATCATCCTACTGCCTCTGCTTCCCAAGTTCTAGGATTACAGGCATGAGCAACCATATCTTACCTAGATTTTTATTATCACTACTTATTAACTGATCACTTTAGTTTCTGGTTTCCCTTTTAGAAACAGTTTAAGGGACCAGACAGAGAGCTCAGCAGATTAAAGCACCTGCTTAGGGAGACGCAGGGACCAGGGTTTGGTCCCTGGCATGCCCTGCCAGCCCTACTCCTAGTGCCGTGCTGAGACAGTGATTGAGCCTGGGTATGGAGGCACACACTTGCAATCCCAGTGCTTGGGAGGCTGAAAACAGGAGGAACACCACAAGTTTGATCTGTGCAGCAAGACTCTGTAGACTTTACTAAATACGTTTTTTTTAAAAAAAAAAAAAAGTTTAAAATGTTTTCTTAATCCAGTATGAACCTTTCTTTTGATAACATAGTAGTTACAATAACAGTATATTTATAAATTCCTACATCTTATTTTGTCAGTATTTGCTACTTTCTGGAGTTCTAAGGTTTTTTTTTTTACCTCTATTTCCTTGGAAATTATATAGGTTTTGTTTTTCTTTTTGTATTTAGGACAGGGTCTTCGGAGTCTCACCATGGGTCCAATGCGCAGTGATGCTCCTGCTGTCGTCCACCCACGTGCTGGACTGTAGGGGAGTGCCACCACGCCCAGTCGCAATCGACCCTCAGTGCCCCGGGAAGATCAGGTGCTGATCGAACCCCGCTGCCACACACTGCCCAAGCGGGCCGCCAAGCTCTCCAGTCAGCCCTACGTCCCTTACTGTTACTAAGTTAACACTGAAACTTGCTTTTCTACCAAACCTACAACTACTAATTTCAGAACAAAACTCTTCCACCTTAGCACACTCTCCCTCTGCCCACTACGGCTTTTCCACCATACCCCTTCCTATGTTTTAATCAACAAAGATTTTCGTTACAGACCCATGTACGGTTTTATGTAAATAATTACTTCAAGTTACCATAAGATTTACTCAATATTCTGATGGTCATTTCTTTATGCTTTCTTTGAAGCAGAAATTGTATTTTACAGAAATACACAACTTTAATAAAATCAGCAAACAAAATATATTCTTAAATACTTCCACATCCAAAAAAAAAAAAAACTTTACTGCCATAATTCATAGAAGAGAGAGTAAGAGGAACAATTTGTCAGGTTCAAGATGGTTTTCCCTGAGAAAATGAAACACAAAGTATTCGAGGACCTAGTGTGCTGCTAGTGAGACTCTCATGTCAATATGATTTTAACTAAGTTTTCTTTCTTTCTTTTTCTTTATTTAGTAGAGGGTCTACAGGGTCTCACTATGTAGATTGGACTTGTAGTTATTCCCACGTTTTTAGCCTCCCAAGTGCTAAAGTAAGTTTTCTTTTCCCATTATTCTCTGAAATCTCTTAAGACCTTTTCTTTATCCTTAAAGTTCTCAGCACTTGTGCTGCTTGACTGTCAGAGAACCCTAACCTGTATCTTTTTTTCAGTGCAGTAAAGGAGTTTTCTGTCACATTTTAAGCTTCTGTCCTTTTTTCTCTGATCATTCCATCCTGGAATTCTTGTTAGAAAGATTTTAGAAAACTAAGATTGATTATCAATACCTTCACTTTTTTTTTATTTTTACCTTTTACTCTATATTCTAAAAATGCATTGGAAAATTCTATAACTCTCTATATCTATTGAGATAATCACATATTTAATTTCTACAATTTCTAGTTCTCAGATGTTTCTTTTTCACATTATTTTTGTATGATATAAATACACACAGTGGCTGATGGGGGTGTAGTGCTTGTCTCACACATGTGAGGCTGAGCTTATTCCCTAGGGTACACCCACACCCCCACTTTATATCTATCTGTAGTAGACAGATAAGGATATCTACAGTTGTTTATAATGTTTTTCAATTTTTCTCATGATCTGTTGTCTTGTTTATCCACCGATATTTGTGAGGCCAAATTAGTCGTAAGGAGCTGGCATAGATTGCTTTTGAGATACAAAGAAATATTTTCTTAAGTAAGACTCTCGTCGGATCTGAAGGTCTGAGAATGTTGGGGTGTGTCGACCAGCATTGCCACACTGGCCATGATACAGGAGACAGAGAACAAAAACCTCCCTTCACTGAGTAAGTAAAGCTTTTCTCCTGGCAACAGCAGGCTTCAGCATATTTTCCTTCTGAGCAAAACTTCTTATGCCTACAATAAAATTCAAAGTACCAGTCTTCTCTGGCTCTCCTTCTGGAGCCTTCCACAACACTAGATGCCCAACTTTGACAGTTTTAGTCAAAAGATTAACCTATTGGTGCCTGATGGAAGCAGACTCTACCCTCAAATGCAGAACTGAATCCCTCCTCATCAAACCACAGCCCGTCATTTCTCGAAGGTTCAGCGTTTAGGGCATTTGTTTCAGTATTAGTAAGCTAGCAGATAGCAATAATACGGGCTGAACTGAAAAACTGTAATCAAACTTTCCTTCAGTAAGAATTTTGGTATTTTCTAATTTGCAGATTTATCAGAAATAGCTCGGCCCAATATTAAGACCAGAAATGACAAGAAAAAGACACAGAACTGCTTCCTTGAATATAAACACTTATTTCCCACATACAATCAGAAAACATAAAGGGTTCAAGTACCAGTTAAAAACGTCATTCTACAGCTACCTACAAAGGGTATGTAAAGAAAGAAGTAAACACTGCCACAGGATGTCAGTAGAGGCTGCTCTGTGGTTCCCTCCACCTAACTGCTAGATGCTGACAGGCTCATCCTAGGTCTTCCCTAGGCACTCCTGGCATTATGGCTACCAGACAACAGCACTTCCATGCTGCTTAACTCCAAAGGTTTTTATTAAAAGTGCTGTACATTTTGCCTCCTTTTTGCTGGTGTGAAGAACATGGGAAACAAATTAACTTCAGGGGGTAGCAATTCATAGTTACTGACAGTAGAACAACTGAAAAGATCCAAACACCGTGCACGTTCTTTTATATATTTTCTCACAGCAGTAACTTATAGACCATTACATTTCACACATTTTCTACTAATTTTCCATGTCAAAAAGATGTTTTATGACCCTAAGTGGAACCATCACAGGATTCTGTCCCACTAGTCAACTCATTTGATAAAAATGACTTTCAAAAGACGAGAAAGTCAAGGGACAAGCACTTACCCACCTAAGTGATTTTTAATGGCTCAAATATGTGTACACTATTACGAATACAAAAACTTAAGCCCCAAAAACATTATAAGAGAAAATATAGGGCCACAGAGATAGTTCGGCCAACTAAGCACCTGCTTAGGCAAGCACAGGGATCAGTTTCAATCCCTGGCACCACATGCTGCAACAGTCCTGCCCTCAGGCACACTGAGCCACTAGTGAGTCAGGCTGTGGTGGTGCATGCCTGTAATTCCAGTGCTGGAAGGCTGAAAACAGCAGGATCACTATGAGTTCAAACTGCATAGTGAGCCCCTGTACCAAACACATAAAATTAAAAGAAAGACAGAAAAATTATGAAGACTGAAGTTTTTCTGACTAAACAAGATCTAGACTTAACAATCAAAAAGAAAAAGAGAAATAAAAAGACCTCAGAGTTATAAAATGCAAATAAACACAAAACAAAATAAATAAATGCAAACAGCACTACTTCTATACAAGAGAAAGGTAAGTGGTTAACAAAATATCTGAAAAAAGCATTGAGTCTCATGAAATTCACTTTTTTAAATCCATCAGTTAGAGTAAGTTGTAAGGAAGGAAATCATGGTTATCTAAAGTCAAATTTATAAGCTTCTTAATGTGAAACTTAAAATAGTTGATCTCATACATGTTGAGAATACAGTAGTAGTTATCAGTGAGGGTACAGGGACAGGGAAAGAATGATTAACTGGTAATATGTACAATTTTATATTTTATGCATCAGTCATAATTCTTTAAAGTATATAAGTTTTTACTTCTTAACAGTGCATTTTTAAAATTAAATAAAAAATTTATAGACCTCATACATAATAATGGAATTATTCCATTAACAAGATACAAAATCATCTCAATCTACCTAAAAACTAGTAATTTCTGTAATGTTTAGATATTAACTATTCTTAAATTTTAATTGACATATAACAACTGTACAGCTGGGTGTGGTGGTGCACGCCTGTAATCCCAGTACTTGGGAGGCTGAGGGAGGAGAATCACTGGGAGTTCGAGCCCAGCCTGGGCTACAAAAGTGAGTTCAAGACCAGCCTGAAATGCATAGCAAGACCCTATCTCAAAAAGACCAAAAAAGAAAAAAATAATAATAACTGTACATATTTATAGGGTGCCATATGACAATTTCACACATGTACACAATGCATAATTTTTTACAACACACAATTAAATCTGAGTAATTATCAGTTCCATCCCCTTCAACATTTATCCTTTATATTGGGAACCTTCAGATCCCTGTTATAATTGTTTATATTATAGGAGGATCACTATGAGTTTGTTGCATAGTGAGACCTGTGCCAAGTACAAGAAAAGAAAGAAAGAAAGAAAGAGAGAGAGAGAGAGAGAGAGAGAGAGAAAGAGAGAGAGAGAGAGAGAGAAAGAAAGAAAGAAAAAAGAAAGAAAGAAAGAAAGAGAAAGAAGTGTCTTACTTCTTTTAAAAGTATCCAAAAAATAATCAACAGAAGTGTAGTGTATTATGCTGGGCGTGGTGGCTCACGCCTGTAATCCCAGCACTCGGGAGGCTGAGGCAGGAGGATTGGTGCGAGTTCGAGACCAGCCTGAGCTACAAAAGTGAGCTCAGGACCAGCCTCAACTGCATAGCGAGACTCTGTCTCAAAAAGGCAAAAAAAAAAAGAAGTGTAGTGTATTAACTTCAGTTCACAGCATTGCTTAATAAACATTTATGGAATAAACAAAATTGGTCATGATTTTAATACACCCCAAGCTATCCCATTTCATGATACACATGAGAAATGATGTTTACAAGGGTTCTAGGGTAAATACATGAAACACCTGTGGTCTGCTGGCAACCTGAGCTGGAACAAGGACTGCAGTACTAGAAGACTAAGAGGACATACTACCTGAACACACCTGTGATACTTAGGCAGTTCTGTTTCCCTAGAACACAATTTGAGAAGGTCTGCTCTACAGTTTTACCTATTTAATACACTTCACTCTAATACTAAGAAATTATTTTGCCTTTAGGGAATGAATCATCCCAACCTCATTCCACATGAACTTGGTGGCACAATTTCAGGGCCCTGAAATCTCAGCCCATTTCTACTCCACAGAGGATAGCTGACCAAAGTGTCTCACTATCCCAGCATGATGATATCCAGCGGAGGCCCATGGCCCAAGCAAGGTTCCCCAGTCTCTGCATCTGTCTTCCTTTTGGCTTGTGAAAATAAAGTAATAAGGCTTCGCACTACCATATAATTCATGGAAGGTAAAAAAAAAAACTACTTTCAAGGCACTGTCTGGACCTTAAGTGACAAACAGTAGAGCTAATAAAAAGGTATGTTGAATTTCTGTCCCTTATAACTAAAAGTATAACTCTAGAATTTCAAATATCAAATGACCAACAGTGAGAAAGCAAACAGAGCATCTGTGACACACAATATCAACAGCATACATAGATCAAGGTAATCCACTGTGTCATCTCAAGAGATCCTTATTTAGACAATCTCCAGGCACTTCCTATGCATCAACTATTCAAAAGAGATTATCCTAGAATGTGTCACCACCCCAATAAAACACTGATTAGAAATGACATCAGAACATGAAAGAGAAATAAAGTAGGAAGTAAGCTGAACTGATTCACATTACACATGTTCCATGAAACCACGATCCTATGAGTACAGTACAGATCAATTTAGAGAATCAGAACAGGAGAATACTGATCAGAGATAAAAATTTCTGTGAGACATCAGCACTTGGTTATTTGACAAAAAAGAAATGAGCATGACAAGTTGGGTACAAAAAGGGATTTTCCTTTCTTTCTTTCTTTCTTTCTTTTTTTTTTTTTTTTTTTGTACCTTGGACCTTATGCTGCTAAGCTATTGCCCAGCCTCTAAAAAGAGGATTTTCAAATGCATTAACAACATCTTAAATACATTTACCATACTTCTATTATCATTTTCCCCCCAGAAGCACATGATTTTCTATTAAGAGTTTTGTGGGGTGTTTTGTTGTTGTTGTTGTTGTTTTTTCACTATGCTTGCCAAAAAACATAAGCACATATACTAAAAAATGGAGCTCAGGCCTACTTTAGCACCCTGAAGATGCTACCCAGGGTTGGAGTGGGGGTGGGAGTTGGTCCAGAGAACAGTATGCTAAATATATAGCCAGTCTAAACAGAGGGGAGAAAGTCTTTTTAGTTTCTTTTTTTTTTTTTTTTTTTTTTTTTTTTTTTTTTTTTTTTTTTTTTTTTGTCTTTTTGAGACAGGGTCTCGCTATGCAGTTGAGGCTGGTCCTGAGCTCACTTTTGTAGCCCAGGCTGGTCTCGAACTCGCACCAATCCTCCTGCCTCAGCCTCCCGAGTTCTGGGATTACAGGCGTGTGCCACCACGCCCGGCGTCTTTTTAGTTTCTAACTGCTTCGTTATCACATTCACGTCTGCACAGACAAGGAGTGCTTACATGCGCAATCCAGCATGCAGATGAGCACATGGATAGCTAGCTATATACAAATACTTCTAGTGTGTTAAGTAATTGAATAAAGATAACATCAAATTATAAGATGTTAAAAAGATATTAGGGCTAGGGATACAGCTCAGTGGCATAAGCACCTGTCTGGCAAGTGCAAGGTCACAAGGTTCATCCCTGACACTGGGAAAAAGAACAAAAAGATACTGATGCCTATTACATAGGCAACTTAATCCTGAATTATTTATTCTTGGTCTACTTTAACAAAGAAAAATTAAAACTATTTAAAATATGTATATTGAAATAGATTTCAAACATTAGAAAAATCATTACAAATTAACAAATCCACCAAAAGAGGGAAGAACCAGAATAGCTTCATATGCAGATCTCCATCCTTTCACTAAGGAACTTTTTTTGTCATTAATTATACAACAACTCAGGGGCCCGGCGGGATGGCTCAGTGGTCTAAAGCACCTGCTTGGGACCTTGGGCAGCTTCAGGGACTGCGGTTCAATCCCTGGCACCACATACTGCACCAGCCCTGCTCTCAGGGTGGGCTGAGCCGGCCATAAAAAATGAGTGAATAAACAAACAAAGGTTCTGAAACAAGAAAAAAATAAATAAATAAAAATTTAAAAAATTATTTAAAAAAAATTATACAACAACTCAGAGTAAAAAGAATAAGTTGAGATGATAAAGAATAGAAGAAAAAAAAAAAAACAAAGCAACAAAGTCAACCTACAGCACAATTTAAAACTCTGATGTACATAATCCACTACACGAAAATAATCTACTACATCAAATGGGTAAGCTCCTTTAGTTACATTATTTCCGTGATTTACCTGCGAGGAATCTGCTTCAGCTAATTCTGCAATGACCTTCAATATCTGGTGCAGATTTGGTCCTTGATCTTCAACAAGAAGGTAAGACAGCAGAAGAAAAACATGCGTGGGGACCACTGTGGTAATCGGGAGTAAGGACTCCACCGAAGCCAGCCAATCGCTCACTGCCCCCTCCTCTCCCATGACTTCAAGAATCCGACAGGCTGTAAACACTGAGCCACAAATGCTGGCTACAGGAAATGCAAGCCTACGGGAGAGCTGAAAAACAAATCCACAAAAAGACATGAATACATGAAATAGAAATGTGTGAGAAATATATTTCTGACATTACTTTTATTTTACATTTTAAGAAATCATTCCTTCTAGCAAAATGAATACAAACTTTTAATTCCTGCCAAAAAAGCTCATTCCCCATATATGAGGTAATAGGATTAAAGAAAAACAGTTCATAGATGGAACTGTAGAACATTTTATCACAAGTTTTCCTCCTCTTTACCATTCATTCCTATTTAAAGCACAAAGACAAGATACCAACATGTAAGATCCAGAAGTAGTAGTGCTTGGAAAACGCCATGATCGGTAAAAAGGAATAAAATACAACAACAACCGCATTTTCCCAGCTCTGACTCCTCCTAGGGGCTCCCAGGGCAGGCAGTAGATTTGGACAGAGGACAATTCATATTTGGAACAGAAAGTATGTTGATAGGAAGAGTGGGTTCAGCTGAAACCTGTGTATGAATTAATAACGGTGAATAGCTTCTGTAATTGAAGCATGACAGTTCTAAACTGAATAATAAACACAGAAGAAGTTATATTTCATTAAATCTGAGAAATGGTTTCTCACAGAACAAAAGTAGCGCAGGCAGGGCAGACTGAATAGAACAGTGCATGATACTGCATGCAGGAACAGCCCAGGAGAAGAAGCCACATACATTAATTACACATGGCCTACTAATAAATCCAAAACCTGCACAGTGTTGATGTAGTCAGGGTTTACAAAGAAAAGATTTAATACAGAACACATAATTTGTAAAAGTATTTCATAATATTCACGCCAAGGGTCAAATCCTAGAGTGTAGGAGATACGTCCACACACACTAGAGACCCAAAGAATCCAGCTGAGGGCCTGGAACCCACAGCAATGTCCTGCCTGAGTCCAGCTGCAGACCTAGAACACATGGCAGTCTCCTCCATGAGTCCAACTGGAGGCCTAGCGACCTCCCTTGACAATGTCCCATGCAAGCCTGTATCAAGGACCTGCCAAAGGTCAGTAATGGAAGCTAGAAAGTCTGTGCCTGTAGGATAAAGGTTCTCTGCCAGCAGGCTGAGGGCTCCACACTGGAACCAGAAGCAATATTCCAAGTAAGGACCAGAGCTACACCTTGACACCAGTTGTCAATCCACCACAAATGTGATTAGACAAGTTAGAAACCTCTAATTACAATTGTCCAGTCATTCAAAGCTAATTTATTTGAATAAAAATGATAGAAGCCGGGCGTGGTGGCTCACGCCTGTAATCCCAGCACTTGGGAGGCTGAGGCAGGAGGATTGGTGCGAGTTCGAGACCAGCCTGGGCTACAAAAGTGAGCGCAGGACCAGCCTCAACTGCATAGCGAGACCCTGTCTCAAAAAGAC
>PVJA010005282.1:0-52169 GCA_004027025.1 Myocastor coypus | reverse complement strand
ACAAGGGAGTGGACTTTAGAAATTCATAGAGTTGTGTAACCATCATCCATATGTAACTTTCAAACATCCTCATCACCCCCAGGGCAAACCCCAGGCATTAACAGTCCCTCATTTCCCTTCGCTCCTCCTCTAAACCCATGGAGACCACTAATTACTTGCAATTCCTATTCTAGTTATTTTATGTAATAGGAACCATATAATGCACAGCATTCTATAACTTGCTTCTTTCACTTAGCATGTTCACAAAATTCATCCACATCATTATTTGTACCAATATTTCACTGCTTTTCATTTGTTGGCAAATCATACTCCATCACATACCATCTGGATATCTGGTTGCTTCAATTTTAGGCTATCATGAACAATGCTGTAAACATTACTGTAAATATTTTTGTGAAAATGTAAGTGTTTAGTTCTCAAGCACCTGTGTAAGAATATACTTCAAATTTATTTGAAATTAATCACTCTAAATCATTAAGTTCTGTATTGATAAGAAAAGATTTTTGGACTGAAAATGTAACACACAGCATGCTACCATTTTTTAAGAGTTGAGAAGAAAGAATTATATGCTTACGCTTGCTTTTATAAGCAAAGAAAAGCATATGGACAAATAGAGAAGAAATCAGTCGCCAACAATCACCCTTCCCATCTGGAAGCGGATGAGCTGGACAATGGGACTCAAGGCAGAGAAAGAAGCTTCTCATTGGATACTAGTTTATGCTTTCTAAGCCATGTAAACGTGTTAATATTTCAAAAACATATACATCATATATATGTGTGTGTGTGTATTCTGAAATATTACATATATCTAAAACTATAAAATCGGAAAGAATGCCTATATATCTTTATAGTTCTGTCTCTCAAAACTTTTCTTTCCAAGAAAATTAAATTCATTAATGAGGAAGGCCTCCCATCCAGTTATCATGGCCCTGATTCAACATGGTTGTACCCCTAAAACAACAATTTATCTTCCTAATGACCGCTTCCTCCTGCTTCCCCACTCCAGCCCTAGATACAACTTCCTTTGACTTTCCCACCTGCACAAGGGAGCCTCCAGTCAGCTCCTCAAACTTTGCCCTTGGCAAACTCCATAAAGCCTAAGCCTCCCTGTCTCAATTCAGAGCATCTCCCCATCTCCCTGCCCTCAGTCCTCTGTGTTTTCAGAGTTAATAAAGGTTGCTGCCTTCAAAAATAAATTAAGAAGACCAACTTCTTTAGACTAATGACAGGCAGCACTGAACCTAAGATTTAAAAAACCAGAACCTCAGAGCAGCCAGGCTGGCCCTTAGTCATCAGGTAGGACTTACTTTCATCATTTGGAAAATTTCAGTAATAAGTAACTTTCTGCCAAGGTTAATGAGCACCTAATAGAGACTCTAGCATAGTGCCTCAAAACAGCGAACTACAGGGAAATATTACTCCTGTCTTAATGGGGGAAAAAATAAAACCAGTAGATATGAGTATAAAAGAACATAATTTGGAAATCATGAACTGAAGTTAAATCAAAAATAGGAATACTATAGAGATACATAAGAGTAGTCAATGAAAAGAAAGGCGACACTGTACTGTTTGAAGGACTATGTTCAGGGTTGGGCTTTGTTTTCTATTTGTTTATTTGCCTTATTATGGTGAGAGCAGCATGCTATGGTTTGTGTCTAGCTGTCCTCCCAAAGTCTCATGCAAGCATGGGGGGGGTGGACTTCTAGAGTTTGAGTTTAACTCATGATCAACTGGGATTATATGTAATTCAAGGATGAGATTATGGATCTGGAATTACAGATGTGGTCTGAGGTGGACATCCTGAGGCAGAGAGCCTAAACGTAATACACAAGAGAGAGAAACAGACTCTGTTGTTGCCATTGTTGCTGTTCCGCCGCCATGAACTGCTGCTCTCTGCCCTGTGCCCCTCAGCGTTGGAGCCAGCTGAGTATGCACTGAAACCTCCAGTAACTGTGAGCTAAATGAACCTTTCCTTCCTCCATTTTGGGTGTCGGGTATTTGTCCCAGCAACGAGAGAAAAGGAACTGAGACACAGCAGAAGAGACATACAAGGTTAAACAAGATGTCACAGAACAGTATCTCTGTCACACTGAATGCCAGCAGCCACTGGTACAGTCACAGGGCCAGGATTCAAGGTGGGCTTTCTCAGTCCCAGCAGCCAAATCCTGGTCCCCACCTGAGGCAACATCTATGAAAAGGCTGGCAGATCCTTCTTTTCAGAGAGGAAGTAGACTTCAAGAATAAAAGGCAGTTTTGTGTTATGTGAATTCTAAATAAAATAGAATGATAACCCACACCACCACCACTAAATAAATGAGAATAAAAGAGAAACCATAGAAAACCAAATTTAAATATATACAGCATGGTTGTACAGTTTTGTTTTGTTTTGTTCTTGTGTGTTTGAGACAGGGTGTGATATGCGGTGCAGGCTGGCCTTGGGCTTACTTTGTAGCCCAGGCTGATCTCAAACTTGCAATGATCCTTCTGCCTCAGGCACCACAGTGCTGGGAAGTCAGGTGTGTGCCATTCGTTTTGTGTTTTGTTGATACTAGGCATTGAGACCAGACACTGCACTAAGCTGTATCCCTAGCCTTCTTTTGTTATTTTGTTTGTTTCTTTCTTTTCTGAAAGAGGACTGTAGAACATACTTTATAGATAGAAGCTAAGAACTTTTATTTTAAAAACCTTGAGTAAAACTGTTCAGATACATTTCGTGTTAACCATAAGACAGGCTATAAAACTATACATATTTAGTTAAATATGTATAGTTAAAAGAATTTCAAAAAGACATTTTATATAGATGAATGGTACAGATTTTTATTAATGATAAATAATAAGACTTATCTATAATATTAAAGAAGCTTAACAATAATGGAGAGAGAAGATAAAAGAAATTTAACTTTGGAGTATTTGTAAAAGTAAGGTATATCCTAGCATTCTGAGAGGCCAAGACAAGAAGATCACAAGATTAAGCCTTGGTAACCCAATAACTTAAAAAAACTTTGTTTCAAAAAAAATTTTTTTTTAATTTTAAAGAGGAGTGGAGATTACAACTTAGTGCAAAGGCCCTAGTTTCAATTTGAAATGCTGATGAAAGAAAAAGAAAGAAAGAAAGGGACGGACAGGCAGGCAGGCAGGCAGGCAGGCAGGCAGGCAGGCAGACAGACAGACAGACAGACAGACAGACAGACATTATATTGCTCCCTTATCAAACTAGACGCAGACACGACTAGATCAGACCTCAAGAGGTTCGTTCTGGCCCTGTGTTTCTCTCTGAGCAATCCAAGTCAGAGCTGAGTGCTTTGGCAGCAGTTGCTTATAATCAAAAGATAACCCACACCACCTGTCTTAGGTCGTTCAGAAGACATGATCTGTGTTTATTAATTCTTTGTTAAGTTTCAACAAAACTAGTAAAAACCAGTTTACTTCAACTTACTATGAATTTACTGTCTAATTATTTACCAAAATACTGCAGTAACTTACAGGAAGGTGATAAATTAGTGAAGGAAGAAAGGAAAGATGAGAGCAATATGATGTGGGGTAAAGTCAAACAGCCAAAATAAAACTTCCGTTCTATCCTTTATCACTTATGTAATCAAGTTAGTTAACGCCTCCAATGTGCTTCCTGCTTTGTAAATAAGTATTTTAAGAACAATCTCAGCTCAGTGAGAGATGACCCCCCCACCGCTGGGCATGTCCAAGGCTTTTACTTTTACCCCCAGCCTCAAGAGACAGAGACAGAGGCAGACAGGCAGACAGACGGACGGACGGACGGACGGACGGACGGACGGACAGACAGACAGACAGAGTGAGAATGAGTCACTTCTTACCCAAGAGTGTAGCTAAAGAAGACAGAAAGAACAGTTGGCAAGGAAGAAATATAAAATGATGTGAATAGTTTCTCAAAGAGCAGAACAGAGCTGTTTTATAACCTAGCAGCTCTACTCCTGAGTTTCTACTCAAGATAAACCAAAACACAAAAACTTGTGCATGAATGTTTATAGTAACCCAAAAGTGGAAATAATACAAAATTTTATCAATGAATGAATAGAAAAATAAAATATACTGATCAATAAAACATTCAGCCATAGGAGTGGGGAGCGGGGTCGCAGCGCATGGGCTGCGAGGTCTGGGCCCCTGTCCCGGGAGGCCCGCTCCAGCCACGGCGGCCGACGCTAAGCGCCCCTGGACTGAGGGCGAGGGGTGAACGAGGCTTCTGTGGCGCGGCTCTATCGAGGGAAGAAAGAAATTTAAACTTCTCAAGAGCGTACCTCAAAACTAAAGAAGACAGCTGACAGCCCAATGGCTCCTCTGAAGTTGATTGGCTCCCAGGACAGTTAAAGATCACTGCTCAAGCATAAGTTTTCCTAGGACTGCTACAGAGATGTTTGATGGAAAGGCTTGGGCTGAATATGTGGTGGAATGGGCTGCGAAGGACCCTTATGGTTTCCTTACAACGGTTATTTTGGCCCTTACTCCACTGTTCCTAGCAAGTGCCGCGTTGTCCTGGAAATTGGCCAAGATGATTGAAGCCCGAGAGAGGGAGCAAAAGAAGAACCAAAAACGTCTAGAAAATATTGCAAAAGCTAAATGACTGAAAAAAGACTGAAGGGATGAACAGCTCTGCAAGCAAAACAAAGTCATTTGCAAAATTATGCAGCTTTGGAAGGACCCCAAAAGGTTTCTCTGGACTTTATGAAAGTCATTACCGTCCATGTAGAAAAATCACTGTGGACTCTGACCTCGATACTGTAGTAACTTTTAGGCCTGGGCATAGCTGTTTGTTGGTGACCAATGGCAGTTATTATAAATTTGTAATGATTATACTCGTGGAGCATCACTGATGCCTAACCCAGAATACTCCAGAATCCCAAATGTTGTACACACAGATGTGGTGCCACAAGCGGACAGCTGCACAGCTGACCTCTGATGCATCTCAGTCAAAATACGCAGGCACTAAAAACATTTTTCTAGGCTATAGGAAACATGATTGCTTCAGGATATGTTATGTATGTGTAAACACTCCAAAATGTGAAAACATCTGAAACCTTTCCGGTTCCAGGTTTTTCAGAAAAAGAATATTCAATCTGTAGTACAAATTCTTTAGCACTGACTTAATGATTTGCCATTTTTTTAACCTATGTTCTAAAATACAGATATCCTGTGGAAATGAGGGTGGGGGGCATTCAGCCATAAAAGGAAATGAAGTACCAGTGGATGAAACCCAGAAACATTAAGGTAAATTTTTCAAAGCTGTTCATGAAAGATCACTCACTGCATGGTCTCATTTGTTTGAAATGTCCAGAGTGAACAAAAGTACAGAGAAAGTGGAGTAAAGGTGGCCTAGACTGAGGAGGGGACCGGGGCATGAGAGGGCAGTGATTCAAGGCTGTGGTATGGGGAGGGGGCTGAAACAGTATTCTACAATTAATGGTGGCAATGGTTACACAACTGCGAATACACTAAAACCCACTGCACTGTACAAAATGTGCAAAATGTATGTGAACCGTATTTAAATATGGCTGTTAAAAAATACTTGGCCTAAGGCTGGGGAGGTAGTTCCAGGGCACAAGTGCCTGCCTGGCAAGTGCAAGGTCGTGAGTTTGAACCCCGGTGTCCCCCCGCCCTCGCCCAAAAAAAATTTTGGCCTCTCATTACAGGAACCTTGGTGAGTTATATGCCTTCTCTGTACCTCTGCTATATCTCGGGTAAAATGAGATCATTAATATCATCTACCTTAGGGGCCAGGGATATAGCTCAGTGGTACAAGCACTTGCCCAGCAAGCACAAGGTCCTGAGTTCAATTTCTGGTAGCCTTGAGGAAAAAAAAGAAAGGACAAATTTGGGTCATTTGTAGGAAGATGAATGCATCTTGAGACCATATGTTACGTGAAATGAGACAGTTAAATATCTCTATTAAGAGATATGACAGTATACAGGGAGATGGGAAGGAGACCTAGCAAAGAACACTGAAGGCAGACAGTAGGAGAAAAGAGTAGACAGGCCCAGATGTGCTGTGTGTGTGTCTCCACCCACACGAATGCCTTCATTATGCATTACTTGTGTGCACCAATAAAAATCGTATCAAGGAGTAAAAAATTACTTACCTTGAAAAAGTTTGATGTACAAGTGACTATATAGCAAAATACTCAGAATGGCACATGAGCATGTGAAGTACGTACAACACATCCCTGTGAACTAGTTTTTGTATTTAACTTTACTACAACCCAGAGAGGTTTAGTCACTTAGTGACACACAGCTGGAAATGAGGAGGCGGGACAGGAAGGACCTATTACAGTTTCGAGAAACATGAATTGATCTATGTAATTCTTGACATGCAATACTTAATAAATTTTAACATTAGCTATGAGTAGGGCAATAATAATTCATTGAAAACTTTGATGTTTATAAGCACTTAAGATACTTTCTGCCTCCTACAGCTCTAAAGAACCTATTACCAGTGGTTCCAAAATATCACACTCAATTTAAAGTACACACAAACACACACACACACACTTTTAAGAACATATGAGGACCCTACAACAATTTCACAGAAATGCAGTTTGTTTTCCTAAATGAGTGGTTCTCAACCTTTCTAATGCCGTGACCCCACAATACAGTTCCTCATGTTGCAGTGAACCGAAACCAAAAAAAATTTTTGTGATTACTTCAAATTACTAATTCCAATAAATAACATTTCACCATAGCAGAGCATGGGTTTAAATATGTATGTTCCAATGGCTTTAGGCGGCCCCTGTGTTTTGGTCATTCGACCCCCACCAGGGTCGCGACCCACAGGTTGAGAACAGCTGTGACCTAAACGGAAGTTTTCTCCACCACTTCTCCCTGCCTTCTGAAACAGCTCTTCTGACTCTGCCTCCCTGGCTGCATCAATCCCTTGTGTGTTAGCTGAAGACCAAGCCTGCTCTGTCCAGTTCTGTGACACTGTCCTGAGCACAGTGCTAATCCTTACAAACAGGGGCACAGAAAACATGCCACAGAGATTTCAGGGAAAGGCCTCCCTCCTGGCCAAGCCTCTGACAAGTAATAATGCACAATACTGGAGGTAAAAATAAAACCCAAAAGACATAAGGCCCTGACCAGTACTGACCTAGAACACAGTCACTAACCCAATATTGACAATACTTTCAATGGGAAAAGTGAGACTATCAATGCATAATAAGGTTGATAGCACTGGGAAAGGCATATGACAGAACTGCTGCCTTACAGCTAGGGGCAAAGGGACATGACATACACAAGAAATATCAAGAGCCATAATTTCAGGGAATACAAGTCTTAGTACTGATTCCAGAATGTCCAGGCACTCAAGAAGCATTTCCCACCATGAACTGCTCCAGATTGATTGACTGATGGATTGATTGATAGACTGATTGTTTTTCCTGCTCCAGATTTAGCCATATGTTTTACTGCTCAGAGGAACAGAAGAAGAAGGAGGAGAATGAGGAGAAGAAGAAGGGGAGGAAGAAAAGAAGGGGAAAAAGGGAGACAGGGAGGAAGGGATAGGAGTAAGAGGAAGAGGAGAAAAGATTCCATGTTCAAATATATATTTTTAGAAAGCATTAGATCAAATATAATTAGTTTCTATTCTGCAAGATTCCTTACAATATTTAGTATCTAATGTATGCAGGAATCTAAAAAAGAAAGATAATTTACAAAATTTATTCCACAATGAGATTACTTTCCTTTCTCATAGTTCAGAGGAACTCACTAGCAATTCCTATACTGCTGCCTGACAGAATAGTAAAGTTTAATGATAAAAGTTTATACACAAACATGCTTCATCAGGAGGTGAAGTGATCTGCAGAGATAGAGAATGTATAGAGATACTTTAAGAGAAACAATGATGAAGTCATTACTTTTTGGTGGCCATTCCTGTGACACTCCTGCTGGACCATTTCCAAAAGGGTTAAGGCCAACTGCTGTCTAGAGGGACCTTCTTCATCCACAGACATACAGTCTTCCAAGGCAGCAGAGGACGATATCTGAAGAAGTGGCATCACAAGCACCAGGGATGACCTTGGCATTTTCTGACCCTCAGTGAAAGACAGGAATTTCAGTGCTAGTCATAAAAACAACAATAATTCACATTTTTAATATTAATGGCACAGTCAAATAAAATGCTACTTTAAGGGTAACATGCCAGAGATTTTACTTGCCCTTTTAGGACTGGATCAGATGCATACATAGGATGATAAATCTCATTGTAAAAGGAAATAAATATTATTATTTAAAACATGCTCATAATGCATATAACTAAAACATTGATATGCTATAAAAATATATTGTATCATATTGTATACATCAAATACTTTTTAGGTCAGTATGAAATTTTTAATACAATTCAGCAGATATTCTTCCTAATTTCTCAGTGCCTATTATTTATTGCCCTCAGTAAATAGCCAAGAGCCCAAAATTTCCTGATAAGTGGATAATGAGGCCAATATACATGCTGCTCTTATAAAATTTGAAATAATTATATTAGCAGATACTTAAGTGAACAGCACGGTGAACAGGACTGCCCTTCCTTCGGTGGTAAATGCTAAGAAGCATGTCACAAAGGCCTAAAGTCCACAACCAGAATAACAGGCACACCCATGTTTAATAAGAGAGTCTTTATTTAACATGGAAACAACTTACTCAACAGAAACACATATAGAAGATATACAATAATGTAATTTCATGTACAATTTCCCAGAGAAAATTGGCTAAATGAATTAACACATACATATACTCCTTTCATAGTATTTTTGAGGTTTCTGAATAAACCTTGACTTACTGGCTAGCTATTATTTATAGGCCTCAGCTCTAAATTATCAAATTAGTCAAATGATTTCCCCAACAAACACAAATTCTACAAGCTTTAAATCACCTTTATGGGTTTTCACTGTTTTATTTTAAAATCTTTCCTAAGTTAAACCTTAACATTATCTGAAATATAAATAGTTGTTATTATAATAAGACTACTAACTTACCTTTTTTTCTAAATACTGGTGTTAATGCATAATTGCTTCTGAGATATTATGAAAATCACTGTCTTTAACAAAAGGGAAAGTCCATGTCACTATTTATAACCTTAAGTATTTTTAATCAAGGCCAGTGTTAATAATTATAAAGCATATACAATATTAACACTTGCACTTTGAAATTTGAAGTTATCATTATTCTCTTGGTTAGCCTATTTACTTCAATATCTGCTCCTAACACACTAAACGGCTCTTCCTTGTCTTTCAGCATTAATTCTCAGTATGAGTAACTCACCTAATAAATGTAGCATCAGAACAAATGCTGGTTTAGGAGTCATCAATACATCAATTCATGTATATGTAATAGAAGTGATACAAGATCAAACACATAAGATTTTGAATGACCTTATATCACTTCTATTATACATATATATATGCATATATATATATATATATATGAGTCACATATTGGTGTGGGGCTTCAGAAATGTAGTTTCTCTATAGCTTTGGAATTTTTTATCAAAAACAGTAAAATCTAGGGTCTGCCAAATAGGTCACCAGATTAAAGCATCTGCAAGCAGGCACAGGGCCAGAGGTTCAATCTCTAGGCATGCTGAGATAGCGACTGAGACTGGGTGTGATGGTGCACACCTATAATCCCAGCTCTTGGGAGGCTGTAAACAGGCAGACCACTACAAGTCTGATCTAGTAGTGAAACTGTGAACACCCTGTACACCCTCCCTAAAATTAAAAAAAAAAAAAAAAGAACACTGAAATCCATTGATAGAGAAGACCAGAAAAGACATATCTACAGAGACAAAAGGTAGGTTAGTGTTTTATCTTGGGCTAAGAATGGGAATAAAAACTAACAAAAACAGGCACAAGAAATTTTAGGGGGATGACAGAAATGTTCTAAAATGAGATGACTATACTGTTTCCTAGAAGGTATAAATATAATAAAGCTTTCATGAAATAATAAAATACAGCAGTAGTAAGTAACAGCACTGGTAAATTGTACCTGGGAAGATCCCATGCGTACTTCTACAGAGACAGAAGAGGAGTGGAAAAGGAGCACACCTGCCTGAGGGCTGTTAAGAGGAAAGCAGAGTGGTACTCAAGCCCTGAAAGCTGAAGATCTCCATGGTTGGAGCCGTTTCCAGGTATATCACACATAAAAGAACAGCTAGACCTCAAAATCATGATGAACTAAAGTGACTGGAAAAATGAGCTATACTAGGTATATACTGGACATACTAGTTATATCTCAAGTGCTCTGTAAAAATGAAGATGGTAGTATGTCAACATACCACAATATCACACAATGTAATTTAGATCCATGCCCACTACTACACAGATTGTTATGGACCAAGCAAAGGGAAGCAACAGTAATGTCATATTATTCTTTTTTGTATACTATAATCAGTGCAAATTCTGGTAGACAGAACCTTGTATAATACCTTAGATAAAAAAGAAAAAAATTCTACTTAGTAAAGATTAGAAAATTCCAGAACAGAAACACAAAATACACAGGCCATCAAGACAGGTGGTTGAAGCCACTCCTGCCAATATCTGTGTTATATTTAATTTTATGTTATGTATTTTTATTTACCTAGATTCAAGATTGGTTTCTGCTGACTTGCTGGTGTCTGCAGAAGAAGTAAAGCTAGTCCAACAATAACCAATTCAGTGGGAAAGTCCTGAAAGAATAAAATAACAAAAAAAAGACCTGTTGAAGTGATTCCCAGAAACATGGCTTTAACTTCTTTCCAAAAAGAATACATTTACTATGAACAAATGCCAACTTCTATGAAACCCTTTGTACAAATCTATGCTACAGAAAGAACTGGTAAATGCCACACAGACAAAAGCAACTTAGAATATTTCATGATATGGCCAAAAAACAATGGGCTAAAATCAAAGTAATTCTGAGGAAAGACTGCTTCACACAACAAACTGACCAATCTTCAAAGCAGTCAGTTTTTCCAAACCACTGAAAAATTACTTGACTGCTAAATTTAAAATAATTCATTTCTTCCAAAAATGAAAACAAAAAATAATAATTCATTTCTGAAAGGCAGCTCAATTTTTCCACTTACCTTGTATGGTATTCCTCCATATAATTTGCATAATGAATTACATTACTTTTTGATAAATCATATAATAAAAGAAATATTAGTGCCAGAGAGGCAGGTTATTTTTAAATTATAATATTTTGTTAAATTTATTTAAATACAGCAATGCCATAACCATAGAAACATAAAATCATTAAACTGAACAAGAATATGAATAAAATGAACAAAATACATGCACCTTAAGTCATAAGAAAATACAAATGACATGTTATTTGAAGTCTAAATAAAGAAAATAATGCATTATCTTATAGGCGAGGAAAGCTCCAAGTAAGTAGATTAAGGCAGAAAAAACAACTTCCAACACAGAATTATGTATCCTGAAAAGCTATCTTTCAAAACTGATGCAGAAAGTAGGTATTTCCATGACAAAGAGCACCCTAGGAAATTCATGGAAAAGAAAATGGCAGATAAGTGACCAGCTTCAAAACAAGTCTTTCCAAGATCTAGAATCCAGACACTGGAAAATAACTTGCTTAAAAAAAAAAAAAAAAGTGAGTAAATCTCTAGAAATCTAGAAAGTGCTGCTAGAAAAAAATTAAAAGCTACAGAGCAATTGTAAAGATGGTCCAAAACACTGAGAAAAGAAGGAAATAATTTGGACTTTCTCTCTGGCTCTCAAGCTTGGGAGAGAGGAAGCGCACTCTCAAAAATCAAGGACTACTTATTGTCTGTGAGGCCCCTCTACCATGCCACCCTGCCTTCAAGCCAGCCAAGTCCGAAATGAAACCTCTACAAACTGTGAACAAAAAAAACCTTTCTTCCTTAATTTGTGTCAGGCATTTTGTCTCAGCAATGAGAAACGTAACCAGATGATACGATAACTATAGATGTATTATTGGTTCTTATGAAGTGCCAACACCCAGTTTGTCTTGAATGCTATTACTGTTGCTGAAATACTTGATATTGCCAGGGTCGCACAATTGTTGGAATTAATAGATGTTTTTCTCTATGACAGTATCCAGATTATGTTTGTGACACGAAAAATACTGAACATTTACAAAGAACTGAGTGTTGGGCCAATTACTCAACACATTCCTCTACCATGTTAATAGAAGTGATCAGATCTTGGGACAAAGGCAAAGGACTACTGTTAACCACCCACCTCCTAAGTGCATTACTGTCAATCAGACTAAGTAAAGAGATCTCTGTACTAGTGACAAAGTCCTTCCACAGTAAGAGGCCAGATACCTAAGCATAAATCTAACAAAAAACAATAAAAACATGAGAAGATAAGGCAACAAAGTGCCCCCAAAACTCCCAGCTCCCTCAAAATCAATCTGTGGGGCATTTAAAGAGGGGAAGCCAAAGCCATTCAGCCAAGTTATTTGAGAGAGAAACAAGGAAAATTTTCAAAACAGTCAGTGAGGTGATTGGTGGGCTCACAGAAAATATAATTAGAGATATTCCCTGTTTAACAATAGTTCATACTTATGACCCAGGTACACTGTTGAGACTTACAAGCTACCAATTAAACCTGCTCTTCATTCTTTTTTTTTTTGGGGGGGGGGCAGTCCTGACATTTTATTTAAAAAGCTTACTTTTGTACCATATATCTTGTTTATACAATATTACAATTTATGCTAATTATACTGTATAGTACAGTACTGTAGTTTTATGTTGTCATACTATGTAAGAGTTATACAAATAAAAACCAAGTCATCAGGTTGGAATTTCCTTTGACATTTCTTTGTTCTGAATATTGTTATATTCATAGTACAGAGATTAAGTCATTTAACGACCTAGTTTGAAGAATATAACTATACTCAGTATCTGTACTCAGATAAGAGAGATAATAAATTAAAAAGTCAGGGAAGAGAAAAGAGAGTAATAAGAAGTTATCTGAGCTAAATAAAACAATATATAAAACATTAGTGGCCAGTTTAGGAAAGAAAAGTTCATGAAAGAGTTGTAAGCTGAAATCCAGAAGACTAAAATTACAATGAAAATATAGGCAGAAGTGACTAATGGGAGGATAGACTATCATAATGGATTTAATAATTTTTTATGGAGTATTCTGCCCAATAACAAAATATATACGTTCAGCAGTCTACAGGTCTTTCTTCAAAACAATCCAAATGCCAGTCTATAAAGCAAGCTTAAATATATGCAGAAGAATCAAACTTTGCCAGGCATATTATTAGATCACAGTCCAATGAAAATAGAAGTCAGTCACCAAAGAAGTCATAGAAAGTATGCAAACACATGGAAATTAATCTCTTGAATAATCAATGGCCACAGAAAAAAATTCAAGGAAGAAGTCACAAAGTTCTTAGAATGAAGCAATGTCAATACAACATACCAGATAGAAAATAAAACTAGAAAGAAATGCTAAGAGAAGGTTTAAAGTTGTGAATGGCCACATCAGAAAAACAAAATGAGACTCAAAAAATAATCTAATGATGTCCCTGGGGATCCTAGAAAAATAAGGACAACACAACTTCCAAGAGGGAGGAAATCATATAAAGATCAGAACAGAAATTAATGAAATTCACACACACACACACACACACACACACACACACACACACACACACACACACACATGCTGAATACAAGTCCTGCTTCTTGGGGCTGGGGATTTGGCTCAGCGGTAGAATGCTTGCCTAGCGAGCTGGAAGCCCTGGGTTCGGTCTTCGGCACCAAAAAAAAAAAAAAGAATAAAACCTCCTGTACAAGTCCTGCTTCTTTAAAAGAATAAACAAAATAGACAAGAACCTAGGCAATCTTTTCAAAAAAAGAAAAGGAATGAAAAAGAAGAAAAGAGGGAATAAAGCAACATCCAAGATTATTAGCAACTACTTTTTTAATGAATGGTTTAGAAGAAATGGATACACATGAACCCTTAAAAGTTGAACCAAAAGAAATTAAAAACCCTGAGTAATCAAATATCAGGCAAAATGGTTAAAGAATTAAAAAAAAAACTGAAGAGACACTTCTCAGAAAAAGCAGTAGAAATGGCCAACAGATACATAGAAAAAATGTTTAATATTGCAGGTTATTAGGCAAAGGAAAACTAAAAAAACAAGACTCTACCTTGTTCCAGATAGAATGGTCATCACCAAGAAATCAATAATAACAAATGCTGGGAAGACTGGGGGGAAAAAAGAAACCTTTCTACATTGTTGGTGGGAATGAAAACTAGCACAATCATTATGGAACTCAAACGGCGATTCCTCAAGAAAAGAAAACTAGAAATTCCATTGGACCTAGTTACTCCCCTTCTGGAAACCTCCCCAAAAGAGATAAAGACATCATATTACAGCGATACATGCCTGCCCATGTTTATAGCAGCACAGCTCATAATAGCCCTGTGTAGTCCATCAACAGATGAACAAATTTTTTAGAAATTATGGCACAGTGGTACTTTGGTTCACAAGCACTTTCATTTGCTAACAATTTGGTTCATAAACAAAAGAATTTGGCAAAATTTTGTTTTTGTTTGCAACTCTACATCAAATGACAAAAATGACTATGACCAACTTTCTTGTACAAACACAAATGTGGCCATCTTTTTCAAAATTATGGAAAAATACAGTGGAACTGAAGTACCACTGTATTAGGAAAATTTGAGTAATTTGTGAGGAAAAAGACCATAATGTTAAGTGAAATAAATCAAACACATGAGCTTAAATATCACATGATTTCTCTTTTATGAAAAACCCAAAATATAAATAGTGAACAAAATAAAAAAGATAATATAGAGCAGGGCGATAGTGCTCTGTCAAATGGATGAGGGAAGCAAGAGACAGAAGGAAAGAGAGGCGAGGAGGGAGATGGGGAAGGGGTAGACCGGGCACAAGCAACATCACCATCATATGCTGTAAATGGGCAGTAACAAAAAATAAGAAGTGGGGAGAAAACAAGAGAAATGCAGTTAAAATTACTTCCTTATGAAATTTCACAAAAACACTAGCAGAGTCAAAGTGTCCATAAATCACAAGACAAACAGAACATTACAGTAGAGGCTCACATTAAAAATACTTGAGGGAAAGCAATCTCTTTTTGGCACACTCAGAAGTGCTTGTATCCCACACATCAGCTTTACCACTTGAAGAATGAAATTAATCAACTGTAAAATCTTCCAGTGTGGTTTGTAGATCTTGAAAAAACAGCTAAAAAACAAAAAAATCAGTGAAATTTTTACAAATGCAATCTATTCCAATTTGTGTCTTTTTGGATTTTATAGGTTCACTGCCCTGAAACAGAGCTGGCAACAATGAAACAGTCTTATCTCCTTCAGGATAATAAATGCATTTTAAACCAATATGCTTACAGTGTATATCATCTTTGTCCTCACACCATTCTTTTCCACACTGCCATCAATTTCAGTTTCTGCTTGACTACATAAAACAAAAAGGCAGCAAGAATATTTCAATTCCAAACTCACCAGTTTCTAAAAGGGTCAAAAACAAGTAAAAGCATTACTGTATAAAAATGCTTAGGCCAGTGAAACAGCTTACTGTCACAGTGCCTGTCTGCTAAGCACAAGGTCTTCAGTTCAATCCCAGGTACCAAAAAAAGCTATCATTAGGAGCCCTCTGTCCATGAGCAGTCATCACCACACACAGCAGTTTACAAGTGAAACAAGTTCCAAACTGGAATAAAATATCTCTAAGTTAGTAGACTTAAAGGATATTAAGTCATAAATGAAAATTACCTGTAGGAAGGTGAGATTGACCTGAGCAGGACAAAGGATTTAAAAACAAAAAGAGATGTAGAAATTCAGAGCATTGGAATTACAGAACTGTCAGCTAGGTGTGGCAGTCACAAAGGTAATTCCAGTCTAAGCGAAGGTGAGACAGGAGGATTCTAAATTCAATCCAGGCTTGGCAATATTGTGAGACCTTGTTTCAAAATTCAAAGAAAAGGTTTGTAGATGTATGTCAGTATAATCATTCTGGGTTCAATCCCTACTCAATCATGGAGAATTAAGATATAGTCTAGAGCCCAAGCCCAGCATGTGAATGAGACGACCTGATGCCCACTGAAACGACTTGGTGCCCACTGGATCCTCATTCAACTGAGAGCCCAGGCCCAGCATGTCCAGTGTGAAACCCTATAATAGAACTCCTTGCAGAAGTTTTGCAAAGTGCTACACAGAGGTAAGACCCACCCAGCTGATCCAGGAGCAGAACATCTTGCCAGAGTAGTACAACAGATTCAGCTCCAAGGGCTGCAGCAGGAAGAAGTAGAGCACAGCAGCCAGACACAAGCCACACCCTCCTGGACAAATGTGAACTTGGTAGATCCAGATCTGGTGTGAAGGTAAGAACTCTACCAAAGCTCTACACCAAAGGTCAGAAGACAGACCTATACAAAATGGCAAAGAGAAAGATCAAAATACAGTCTCAGGTCCAAGCCCCAGAACAAATACAGAAGACAATAGCATAGAATAAATTAGAAATCACACACCTAAAATCTCTGAGATGACAGGGTCTGAAGTAAAGAAATAACAGCAGAAAGGTGTAGAGGAAATGAGATCAGAAATAATTTCTGAAGTAAAAAAATGAAATAACTATAATGAAAGAAGTACTACATGCTCCTAAAGAAGACACTGATAAAAAAAAAAGAGGGGAATATAATAATGATGGAATCCATGAATGAACAATATAGGAAAAGAGCAGAATGCATGAAGTAGATTCAAAGTGCTATACAACAAATTAAAAACCTCAACCACAAGCTGGAAAAACCATTTGAATGATAGTGAAAATAGACTTTCAGACCTTGGAGATACAATTGCAGCTAGTGAAAGAGTAAAAAAAAAAAGATCTCTTAAAAACAACTAGGGAAAAAAAATAAAATAAACAACTAGGGGGCTGGAGAGATAGCTCAGTAGAATAAGTGCTTGCCTGGCAAGCACAAGGGCCTGAGTTCAATCCCCAGTACCACACAAAAAAAAAGAAAAAAGAAAAAAAAAATTCGATGCAGGAAGAACTAATTCAACATCTGCAAGGCAATGCAAGGATGAACAACATAATACTAACAGACATTAATGAGAAAAGAGTCAGTAAAAATGATAGAAAGAGTATGGACAAAAGTAATAACAGAAAATTTCCCAAATCTGGGGAAACAATCTGACATTCAGTAACTGAAGCATATAGAACCACAAAAAACATCAAACCAACTAAAAATATACCCAGACATAATAATCAAGATCCCAGAAATGCAGTATAGGAATAGTATACTAAAAGCCATCAGAGAAAAGAAATAGATCACATCTAAAGGAAAACTCATTAGCATAACGGAAGATTTCTCTGCACAAATCATGAAGTCAAGAAGAAAATGCAGCAAAGCACTTCAAATCTTGCAAAAAAAAAAAAAAAAAATTCCAATCCAGACTGATATACCCTGAAGAACTCTCTTTCAAGTTTAATGAAGAAGTGAAACACTTCCATGACAAAGAACAACTAAAGAATTTCGTGATGAAAAACTCAACCCTATTCAAACTTCTAAAAGATATTCTAGAGAGAAATCAAAATGACCACAACTTCATGAAGCAGAATGGAAAGAACTCACCAAATAGGGCTAACAATTGAACAGAGGAAAAAAAGAGGTATACAACAGCAGTCTTTATTCTTTTGTATACAGAGACAAAATATTTCCATCAGCATACTCAACAAATGGACTTCTCCTGTATCCTATGTGTCATGATTCTGTCCAGATCTACAGGGTGATAGCAAGGAAATAGCAGTACTTCAGTCCCACAGTGACACCTGGTGACCAGTAAGCATCATGGACACTGTCTATGTGGACATACACAACATGCTAGAATTTTGTGCGATATCCTATCACCAAACTATTAGAAGTGCTGATCATATATTTGCCATTCCAGGGATATAGCTCAGTGGAATAAGTGCTTACCTGGCAAGCACAAGGTCCTGACTTCAATCCTTTTTGGGGAGTTGGGGAGTGTAATTCTTTACTTTCATGAAAACTTCTTCTTAGTTGAATTGTTTTGAAATATTTAATCTTCAATTAATATTTAATTTTCTGATTAATCTTAATTTTTGTTTTAGGGTTTACACTGTATCTTTGACTTACAATTTACTTATAAGACAGGATATGATGTTTTCTCCTAATATTAGAAATTTTAAAAAGTATATTTCCATTTTCCAGTGACTTTATATTACTTCTTCCTTATCTTTTATGTACAAATAGGTCTTTTTTTCTCTTTCAGCCCTTTTAATTAGTCTACCTTCTTACACTCTTTTATTCTTAATATTGAATAAGACAATATTTAATTTTGTGTTTCATTAGCTAATTTTTTAATATATATGCTTCAAAGGTTGTTTACAATTAGTTTTGGATAAATTCATTTTTGTCTATCTTGATATGATTTTATTCAAATTTTTGTGCAAAAGTTTTCTTTTTTTGTAAATGTGCTATAATTTCAACTAAAATCAGAAATTTCAATATGTATTGCCTGCCCCTTTCACTCTGAGAATTCTATGAATATAAGTTTCTTGATTTTGGCATAGAGTGAACTATTGTATGATTGATCTGTAAATGCTTTCTTCATTTTTATTTTACACAATTTTTATTGTTATATTCATTTAAGTTTGTAAATTATTTATAATGTGCAATTTATTATTAACCTCATGCTATGTATTCATTTCAGAAATATTTCTCTAAAATTCACTATATTTATATCTTCTATCTTTAACATTCCATATTTTTCTATAATTTTAATATGCAAAACAATTATTGATTTTCCATAAAGATAACAATAAACAAAATCATAGAGAATTAGACTCACATGTATCTTAAGTTACAGTTCTGAAAGGCCATAGAGTTTTTGTCTCATTTACTTTTAGTGGTCACCAATGGATGGTACCACTTAAGGAGATCTTTTCATAAGTCTTGATTACACATTTCATGTGTTTCTTATAATACAAGAACTGGATCTGTACAGGGATAAGCTAGTTTTACCCTGAGATTCCACCAGACACCTTTTGCCTTAGGGCAAAGCTCGAAAAGCAACAGTAGCAATAGGATCCCAGGGATAAAGGCTTTCCCCATTATCATGGATGCTTTTGAAGAGCTCTGAGATATAGTTCACAAGCTGCTCAGAAAGATCTGTAGAATCAAGCTTCCTGAGATCACATTTGCAAACAAACTGTAGCCACATCAGTCTTTACTTTTTGAGAACAAAAGCTCTGCTTTAACTTTTAGAGAAACGTATGCCAACACAGAGCCTACATAGAAAAAGAAAATAAAGTACACAGAGGAGTAAATGCCTTTATACTCAGCCACAGATGTCAAAGGGTTCTTAGTCACAAGAAACATTTGTTGTCCACACATCCTATCCTCAATTCAAATGAAAGGTATTGCTGAACATCACCTATCAACCAGCACTAAGTACAAATGCTGAGTCCAGAGAAAGACACACTGTAAATGAGATAGTTCTTCTGGAGAAAAAAAAAAAAAATAGACAGACAGACAGACACAGAGATATTAGTAATGGAATATAAATATATTTAGTATACAAATATATATTTTAATAATGGGATATAAATATATTATGTATATTATGTATTTAAAATATACATATAACATACTAATACATATAGTATTTAGTACTTATTTTAAGTATATTATTATTTAGTACTTATTTAAGCATATTATTATTTAAAAAGAAGTGAAAACAAGGTGAAAAAAGTAGACAGAGGGGCTGGTGAGATAGCTCCATGGCACAAGTGCCTGCCTGGCAAGTGTAAGGTCATGAGTTCAAACCTTGGTCCTGTCAAAAAAAAAAAAAAAAAAAAAAAAAAGCAGACAGAATGGAGAAGATCGGCCAGCGCACACATTCCCTGAAGGTCAGAGGTGACACTGCTGCAAGCTCCTAGTCTTTCCAAAGCCAGAAGGCTTACAATATCCTTCACATTGAGCGAACTGTCTCTTCCTTACCAGTGTCACTTTTATTAATCAAAGTACATGTATTTTATTTTACATAGAAAGGATTTTAAGACCTAACAACCAAAATTAGCAACTAATAAAATAAGTCTACCAAAATTAATCCTCTTTAAGAAATAAACCCATTGAATATACAACATTTGTCTGAATAACAGTAGGAAGAGAACAGAGATAATAAAAAAAGAATGCAATGTTTGAGTTGCATAAACAGCTAATACACCAGTGGAAGATGAACAGATGTGGAACATCAAAATACACATAAAGACTGCTTTATTCTATTTTAGCTTATATGAAATTAATGTGTTACAGAGGCTGTGAGAAATCTATGTTTTACTGAGCTGGCTATTAAAAAAAAGTAAGAGATCTGTGTTTCAAAATTAATTCTCTTCAATTTTTGTGGGGGCGTTTCAGCTCAGGAACACTGGGATAAAAGTGGGTGGTAATAAATCTCTTTTTTTAAAAAAGAAATTTCTTAACAACAATATATCTTAATCCTATTTCCTTATGAAATTGTCACTAATAAAGAGAGAGACAACATAAATATAATTTCTCACAGAAATCCTTTTATGGTTGTAAATGAATAGTATCTAGGATTCTAGAATCAAAAAACCATTTTTAAAATTTGGATAAAAAAGTCAAGATAGATTCTGACTGGCCAAAATAGGGTAATTCATAACTTAACCTTCAGTAGGAACAATATCATCCATACATGAAATATCCTAAAATCTATGAGCTTATGTCCACAGACACTTTTAAAAGCCATTAAATAGAGGGAGGAGAAAGAGCAACATATTTATCCTGTTTCCTATATAAACACCAACACCGCATAACCAAGTGGTAAATGAGAGTTTCTTTTTATAGTAATAATCCAGCTAATAAAAGAATAAAAATGATAGAATTAAAACATCACCAGGGCCAGGGAGATAGCTCAGTGGAATAAGTGCTTGCCTGACAAGAACAAGGCCCTAAGTTCAATCCCTGGTACCACAAAAAAAAAAAAAAAAATTAAAACATCACCATGTTTACAACTCAGAATGAAATAACGAAACTAAACAATGAGTATCTACAGCTAACACCATCATAAATAGAAAAGCAACATTAGATGCATCTCTGGGTAAAAGAATATTTCAATCTCTTAGTCACAGAACAACAACTTTAAATATGTTCCCATAAAAGTATCTTACAGTATTAGAATTATTATTTGCATGTCCGAAGTTTCTTCAGGTCACAGAACATATCTTTTCAACTGTATTGTGTCAGTAACTGATGTTCCAAAGAGTGTTTCACAATTCATTCTTATAGCAGTAGTATCATATAATTATATTAGACCAAGTCACTTCTGATAAGCAATAAAGTAAATGATCACAAGCAACCACTACAAATATGCAATTAAACACACTGAAACTGCTTACTATCCCTTACCTCCTTCAGATGTTCAACACTGTCCTCTATAAGCTGAATTAAAGATGAGCATTCCCCAGTTATCTTTAAGCTGACTTCACAGATACACAACAGCTCAAGTGTCAGCTGGGTAAGCTGAATTTTCCAGAAAACAGGATGATGTAAAAGGTTGAGATATACTTCCTTGACAAAGAGCATTGCTTCTGTTGCCTGTATCATGTCTTTCATCTGTTTAATAAAACCATTATATACATTATATCATATTACATATACTATATTAATATGCAAATGATAAGATAATTTAAAGCTATACAGGAAGTTTGGACCAAAATAATTTTCTCTAATCCTATGAAGAAAGTCTTAAAGGAGATGAAACAAGTTATCTAACAATAAAATACACAATTCTGCCTTTTCTTGCTGACCTAAAACACAACTTCCTACTTCTTTTCACTACAGTTCAGAACAAATTATTTTTGTTTATTTAGCTTCCCTGAATGCAGATAGATGTCTTAAAACAAACTAGGAGCTGGGGAGATAGCTCAGTAGAATAAGCGTTTGCCTGGCAAACACAAGGTCCTGAGTTCAATCGCCAGTACCACAAAAAAAACTGTATGACAGTGAGAATGGATGTGAGAGAAAATACTGAGGAAAATTAGTTAAGAACTGGTTGTAAGCCCGGAAGGATGGCTCAGTGGTGTAAAGCGCCTGCTTAGGAAAGCTTGGGCGGCTGCAGGGACCACGGTTCGATCCCCGGCACCACATGCTGCGCCAGTCCTGCCCTGAGGGCAGGCTGAGCCACCCATAAAAATAAATAAATAAACAAACAAAAGTTTTTAAAAAAAGAACTGGTTGTAAATTCTCCCCGTAAGTTCTCCTTCCTACAGTTCCAATAGAGATACCTGGAAGAAGGGTCAGAATTTTATTCTAATGCACAGGTAAACACTCATCTGTAACATACTTGCCTAAGCATCATGAATGGAGAGCATTGAACACCACCACTCTTAGAAGATGTAATAAAAGACCATACTCGAACGAAAGTGTATCTTCTTAACAGTCTGACGTGTCATACAGGAGAGACTTTGGTACTCTTAAAAATCCCAACTGGACTCAACCCAGTGGCTCTGATCGAAATCTTTGATTTGGTATTAGGGCTATGGTCCTGTTCACACAGGCATGTACTTTCTTGAGATCACAAACAACAAAATATCTGCATCGATCAAAACCCTTGTGTCACTGGGTGTGGTGGTGCACGCCTGTAATCCCAGCACTTGGGAAGCTGAGGCAGGAGGATCATTGCGAGTTTGAGACCAGCCTGGGCTACAAAAGGGAGCTCAAGGCCAGCCTGAACTGCATAGCGAGACCCTGTCTCAAAAAGACAAAAAAAAAAGACCCTTGTGTCTATAAAGCCAATAGCTGACCAGCTGTGTCTTTGGTTACCACCAAAATAAAACAAAACTAGTCTAAGTTATATACAGAAAGAAAAATTAGTTCCTAGCCGATAAGGAGGAGGGGATATTAAAAGATCAAGGACAAGAGAGAGGCAGAAAATTTAATTAATTAACTAACTAATTAAAAATGTGAGCAGTTCAGTTGCTAAATTATTTTGCTTTTTCCAAACAACAGAAATGTCTAAAATCTTCAAAAGAGAATCTCAATGTTAACATTAAAGGCTCTCTACTATTTAACATTATGAAATATTCTTTAAAATATTTTGAAGTAATGTGCTATCTTTACGTAGAAATAGAGCATGTGCAACATATAACATGAAATAAGTCACAGCTAAAATGAAAAAAACAATTCCACAAATATAAAACGGAAAAGTAATCAGTAAGAAAAAAAAAAAAAATAGTGGTTCCACTGACCACCTACTGATCATAAAGCAATGGGATAGTATGACCATTTTTTAAAAATACTTTTGCTAAAAGTTCTACAAAACACTGTACATGGTTTCAAGGTAAATCCTGAGGAGATCTGACAGACCTTGTCATATACAAAAGTTACATGCTTTGTTATATAAGTCTTGCTTTTATTTGGCCTTAACTACCCAGCAGAAAACTTTAACCATGAGGCATAAAAAGTAAAGCCATTTTAGTATGCTGAGCTGTAAAAGACTCAAGTCAACAGCTTCTGACATTGCCAGTTCTGCTGATAAGCCACTACTATTAAGGAATATTGGACTATACTTACAACTACTTTCTCTTAGTTCAATTAGAAGAAATATTTGCACCAACAGTATTTAGGAAACATATCTGCATCTTGCACTTTAAACAACTACTATGAAGACAACAATAAGCATTACATTATTACGGCTGTCCTACTGACTCGTTCTGAAATTGTTTCATTGCTATTTCTTGTTGAAACTAATAAAATTAAATAAAGATGAAGATAAAAAATAAATGCCTTATAAACAAAAAAAAAATTTTTTTGCTAAAAGGTGTCTCTATCCCAGGGTGTAGTACAGATCAGACTATCTCTACAGCACTCAGCTATGTATTTATCTCCAACAATAACATTTCATAGCAGCACATTTTGAGCTAAAATAGACAATTTCTAGCAAAAGGTATTGAAAAGTCTGAAAATTATTTCCTATGGAGAAGGAAAGAGCAGAGAGAAAGACGGGAAAAGAATGGACAAAAAGAGAAAAAGAAAACAAGGGAAGATTCAGATGGGCTTTTAAAAAATGTATGTCAGTATGAGAAGAGACCAATGGTTAATTTTTAAATGGTCAACAGAAGTATTTGGTAAAAACTGGTTGCCTTGCACATTTAATGTCCTTATTACCAAAACATCTAATTAGTTTTAGAATGTCATCTATCAGAGGGTATATAAAAATATTTGTAATAAGTGGGAACTGGGTTGGGCTACCTACAACATCCCTTCCAACTCTCAGTTTCTTTATTTTAATAAAAGCTGATGCGTTACAGTGACAAAATGTATTTAGGTCACTAGTTTCCAATGAACTTTTCTCATGTCTGTTATATTAACACACAAATTCCCAGAAATATTCCAGAGCTCATTTCTACTAGTATGTAATAAGTTTTTCATGAGGAAACATGCAAATATCTACCAATGAACACAGAACAAGGTAATGTGGGCATGATATAAATCAAGATTTAAGATTTCCTGCTTAAACATTGCTCTGTTACCTACAAAACAAAAGCTTCAGAAAAACCACAAGAGAATTCATTTTTATTAACTTTTCTCGGCCTTGATTACAGAAAAGGCTATTCAGAAGTCACAAGGGAAATGTTCACTCTAGCCACTCCTTGCTAACACAAACTTAAAACAGGTCATCTGTGACTTAAGCAATCACTTTGAAATGTATTCACACATTCCCTCTATTAGCAAATCAGCATGGCACTCAGATTCCAGGTAAGGAGCTAACCTAGTTATGGGATGGAACATGTGATAAATGTATGCTACACTAAAATCACAACACAGTGTCAACTCAATATTTTTTAATCTGCATTTCTAGCCATAGCTCAAATCTTTCTCTCCCCTCAACTCCCTCAGCATTTTAAAGTGCTACTTTTAAATTCTATACCTCTGTTAACCACTTTTCATCCATCTACTTGCAGTTACCACTTTAAATACTTTTTCCAACTTGTTACACTGTAGGCTTCTCAAGACGAGGAACCATCAGGTGTCCCTTGTGTCAGAAAGGAATAGGTAGAAACTCTACCTCTCAGCTTGCTAAGCTTAGCATTCTCAGAGCTGTATCTGTCTAAACAACAATGCTTTTAAATTTTTTCAAAAAAATATTTCTAACTTGCATATTTCCCAGTACATAGTCCAAGGAAAAGTGTAATTCAAAACCTTTCTCCTAATAACCCTTTCTTATATAAAGTGGAATTTTCATTCCTACTCATCCAAACATAGGTTGAATTGGTTTATATTTGAGAAGTTAGTTAACATAGTATATGTCAGTGCTAAGTCTAGATTTAGTTTTTTATCTTTTCCAAAAGATTGGAGGATTTCTAGCACCAGGATTGTTTGAGTTCACATAAAATCTAGAATCACTTCATGTATGAAAATAATCAACCCTTGGGGCCTGGTGGGATGGCTCAGTGGCCTAGAGCGCCTGTTTGGGAAAGCTTGGGCAGCTTCAGGGACCACGGTTCGATCCCCGGCACCACATGCTGCGCCAGCCCTGCCCTCAGGGTGGGCTGAGCCGGCCATAAAAATGAGTGAATAAACAAACAAAGGTTCTGAAACAATAAATAAATAAATAAAATAAAAAATTAAAAAAAAAAAAAAAAGAAAATAATCAACCCTTTCTGGTGCTGATACGTTAGGAAAGAAAGATAAAAGGCCTTACCTGCAAACATGGAATCATGTCACAACACAGTTGAAGTATCTGTTGTTCTAATACTGACGGTTGTGCTTTATCACAAAGAACCTGAGGTTGCAGCAGCACTCTGAGCAATGGTAGTCGAAGGTGAGCATATTCTTGTAGTTGAGAGGGTTCACAATAAAGATAACGCAGAAATGATGCCATTATTTGGACACATGAAACTTCTGACCTGCAAGTTATACAATGTTTTAGCCAGTTACTGAGTCAAATACACTATCAAACAGTAAAGAGACAAATACCAAACTCTGGTTTATGGCATATCATAAGTACTATATTATCAATGTAACAACTTTTGATTCTGCTATTCCACCATATCCTAACTAGACCTATACCAAACAATTTTTTACACACTGGGGAAAATGACCCCATGCTGGGGGTGGGGGGCACAAGCCAGATGTCAAGGACTAAGGCTCTTTTTGCACAGCAGAAGAGCATCAATACCTTTGGTTACTGGTGAATATCAGAACTATCTGAGAACACTCATGGGGAGTATGACACTGGCATGAATTTTTGGAAAGATTCTAGAGGCAAGAATCTGTGTGTAATCAACCTATAAAATCAATCTAATATAATTGCGATGATAGTTAACATTTACTATACTCCCCACCACTCATGACCTTACTTTTTAGTTTCAATTATGCTCACAGCACAAAAGCATTATGTCAAGAATTTGAGAAGTGATGTATAAGAAATACACAAAAAGTTAAAAGAAAACCCTTTAAATGGAGCTAATTCAGGAGTGAATCCTTTAAGAAAGAAGAACTGATTCATATAAATGGTGGTGGCTTCTTGCATGATTTGCAAATCTCTGCGGTGCTGGCAGGTGCTGCGGCATTCACTTGTATTTGCTTCACTGTGTGGGGGAAAAATAGTTTGGTAAATATATGGATGCAGACAAACTGATGAAGATTTTAATTTTGTTTTTGTTTAAAGTAGTGTTTTTGTTTTTTAAACTGTACAAAATATCTATCCCTAGTGATAGGTTAATATTTCTGTACAGAAATGAAAATGGGTTTGTCTTTAGTACCTAGTGTAGATGTACACATTCCAGCAAATGTATTTGCAACTATTATGTAGTCGATGCTCTGTGATATAAATGTGCTTTTTCAATGTATACTTTCATTTCTAAAATGCTTCTTATGTGCTTTACAATACATAATATGAAACCTCCAAGGGAAAAAAAAACTCCAGAAGTAATCTAAAAGGTGCAAATTAAACACCTAAGTAGCATGATGTACTATCAGACTTTTCTACAAGACATGAATCATCCCTCTGTTATATATATATATATATATATATATATACATATATATATATATATATATATATACATATATATATAATTTAGCAACATCTCAGTTATGAGGGAATTGTCATAGAATTACAATGCTTGTATTCAAATAACTCTAATTTTACCCAATTACCCTTATTTTATTTAATGACAACAAAATATAAGAACATTGATGGTGGCAATTAATACATGCCACAGAAAAGCACTAAATGTTTCCCTTAAGTGGACAGATGATAGTTCTCATTAAAATAAAATTTTAAAACTGTATGGAGATTGTTAAGATCTGTGCTAAATTATGTTTCATTTTTTCCTTTATATTAAGAGACAGTGTCTCATTTTGTTGCCCAGGTGGCCATGAATTGCTGGGATCCTATGACCCTTCTACGTGAGCTTCTTCATTAGCTGAGACTACAGGTGTATACCAATGTATCAAACTCAATTGCTGTTAATTACTTACTGTTAACCTGTAGCTCTGACATAGGTAACATATGGTGCTATGATTTGTACATGGTTTGTTCCCCATGGGCATTCATGGATTGAGAGCTTGGTTCTCAACTCTTGATATAAATGTGAAGGAGCCTTCAAAAAGTGGAGTCTAGTGGGACTCCTTACATTATCATAGGCACCACCCACAGGTTTTGAGTACTTCTCATGAAAACCCTGAGTTACTTCACCCAAAGCAAACAGGTTTTGAGCCTAAGCCCTGAAACTCCCTCTGGCTCACGGTACCGCAACATGATCTTTCCCTTCCTCATGCACTTACACCACCGAGGGGCCTTCTGCAGAGACAGACAGAACTGCTGCCATGCCCTAGATCCTTCAGAACTGTAAGCCCCTTTTCTTTTTAAATTTACCTAGGATATCTTGATAATAGTAATGAAAAACTGACTAATACCTGCTTATAAGAAAATATATAAACCAATGCATACGTGTATGCATATATGTACATACATATATACACATATACACACATATATACATATACATATTGATCATATATATATATATATATATATATATATATATATATATATATATATAATGTTATCTGTGTTTTCGAATACCCACAGAGGCTCTTCAAATATTATCTCTTCATGGGCAAAGAGGGACTAGTATGCTGCTAACTTACCAACCTTTACAATGTGCAAATTATTTAATTTAAGACTTTAAGTCTGTGAATTAATTTCATCTGTATAACAACAGATCATTATCCCACTGCACAGATACAGAAACTAAGGAAGCAGGTGAAGTAATTGCCAAGGCCCTCCTCAAAAGCATTTTCCACTCAAAGGAGGAAGATTCTATACATCTATGTATTTTTGTATATCTCTCATATCAATTTAGATTACAGTCTAATAACTTCCAAAGCCAGTAACATGTCAGAATGACCTTCAAAAATAAAAACCTGAGAATAAAATAAAATTAAAAAAAAAACCTAATCATTAACCACCTTCAAATAATTTGATCTTACAACAAAATATTTAACTCAATCCCCAAACTCTGACAATCTGACCTCAGAGCATCTCTGCAGCCTCACTTACACTTCTTCACTCACTACTGAACCCATCAAATGTCCAAGTCTTTCAGCAAGTCATCGCCACCTTCTTATCACTGTTCTTCCTCTCTCTGTAGGACCACTTTGCCTTCTGTTCCTTAAACTGCTTGTCTGATTTCTGTCATTCCTTAGTTCTCTGCCTTATAGGTGCATTTTCTGACAAGTGGCTTGCCCAAGCCCTGCTGTGTGCTTCCACTGCACAGAGAATTTGGGGTCATGATATATTTAATGCCTGTAAGCCAAATGAGGGTTTCTGCGTACTGCACATTACCAAAAATAACATAGGCTTTCAAAGAGTTGCACAATTAGTTAAATCTGTTACAATGAATTATAGAATAGTTTTACAATCAGCATGCATCAAATAAATGTCATTTTATTTCAATATTTTCATATTTATAATATTTAAAAAATTAAGGTAAGATACAAAGTTAAACCAGGTATAACTTATTTTTAAGCACACAACGTAATAAGGACAGTCAGTTCTTTTCTGAGGATAGGAAATAAAAACTGTCAAAAGAATGGAATAAAATGAAATCACTTTGTGGTGGAAATGGCATTCAGATTATGCCTGACAACATAACTTTATATAATACCACATACTTTATAACAATGTTATTTCAACACATCATTAACTTTAATAAAAATTTAGAAGTTACCAGCATGCAAGAGGCCTTGGGGATTCACCCCATAGCAACACACAGAAACAGAAACGCACACACACACACACACACACACACACACACAGTGCACGCACGTAGATGCATATTAAAAGTTACCAAACCGATAATATTTTATTCATCCCTTTAATTGGCAAATTTTATGAAAACCAACTACTCATTAGTTATGCTCTGAAAAAACACAAAAAGCAAAGATAAATCAATTTTCTGCTCTTATAGTGTTCAGACTCTGAAGGAATTTATTATTATTATTATTATTATTATTATTATTATTATTATAAACACAACTTATAAAACTCAAATAGACTTTGGAGTTCATAATTCTTACTTAAACACATATCACATCATGCACTATAACTGGGGGTTTTATTGTTTTCTTTTACTTTGATTTTTTTGAGACACGGTCTCCCTATGCAGTTTAGGCTGGCCTTGAACACACTTTGTACCCCAGGCTAGCCTCAAATTTATAGTAATCCTGCCTCAGCCTTCTGAGTGCTGGGAATACAGGTGTGAACTACCACACCTAGCTTGCCACATCATATTCTTTCAAACAACAACAAGAATTTTATATTAACTGGAATATAAAAAAGTTTCCAGAAAAGATTTTAAGAAGCACTGCTTTCTCACCTCTGCTTAATGTATTCCCTAAAAAATAAATGCGCCCACTGTAACAACAACCCATGGACAGATTATTACCTTTCTTCCAATTTGAGATATTGAAGGCAAAATGCAAGGTTGGGGCACATAGAGAAATAAATTTCAAAAATGTCACTATGATTTACCTCACAAGTATACTATTGTGCTTCTATAAAAATATAGTTTTTAAAACTGTCCTTGGATTAATCTGTTCTGAGTTTATAGTCTGTATTTCCAGCATGGCATCTGATGATTAACTATCACTTCTGTATGAAATTGTCAGGACTTAAAGAGAAAAAGAAAAATAATAAAACAGATGACCTGAAATCCCAAAGTGATTAAGAATGTTTAAAATGTAAACAACTGGGCTAGGGTGATAGCTCGGTGGTCTATGCCCCTGCCCAGTAAGTGCAAGGACCTCAGTTCAATCCCCAGTACCACATGCCGGGCTGGCCCCAGAACCCCAGGTGTACCTGGCTGGCCCCGCGACCAAGCATGGTGGCACGTGCCTATAATCCTAGGGTTCGCAAGGCTGAAAGAGGAGGATCATTACCAGGCTGAACTACACAGTGAGACCCTATATGGAATAAATTAATTACAAAATAAAAAAGATTTTTTAAAGAATGTGAACAACTGATAGGCTATGGCAGTGCACACCATAATCCCAGTACTCAGGACACGGAGGCAAGAGAATCGCCACCACACTTGGAGGCCAGCTCGGGCTACATATTAAGTTCAAGATCAATTTGAGGCACACATCAAACCTATCTCAAGGAAAACCAAAAAACTGGAACATAAAACATGAACAACTAACTGTGCATGGATCTATATATGAGTGATTTATATTTATATTTATGTATTTCACTGAGACATATAAAGGAAAAATCTAGAACAAGACTCAAAAATCTGAGGTTTCTAACCCAACTCTACTGTGTACCTTTCAGCAAGTCACTTAATAGTGTTCTCCCCAGTTTCCTCATCTGAGAACTCATGTTAGACTAGGTAATGTCAAACTATGCAGGCTGAAAGTCCATAATATCATTGTCAGTTTCCATAATACGCAGTTCTTTAAGGTGCAAGTAAAATCTTAATACAGATTTTCAATAAAAGAATGCAGAATTTAATTTAAAAATAATGCATCTAAAATCTAGCATGAAGATATAATGAAATCTCAGAACATCTAGGTACTATTAAAAATGCACAGAGCCAGGCATGGCAGCACACACTAGTGATAGTAGCACTCTGGAAGCCTGAGGCTAGAGAATCACAAGTTCAGGGCGTCTGAGGGACTTAAAAAAGAGCCTGGATCAACATTTAAGAAAAAAAAAAAAAATTAAAAGAGCTGGTGATAGATTTAGTTCCAAATACTATGACAAAAGTAAATTAAAAATTGTAAAACATACAAAGTATCTGGCATGGTGGAGCACCACTGTAATTCCAGCACTCAAGAGGCTGAGATAGGAGGACCACTACAAGTTTGAGGTTAGCCTGTACTACACAGTGAGTTCAAGGCCAGCCTAAACTACATAGTAAGACCTTGTCTCAAGAAAATAGCAACAACAGCAAGAAACCATAGCTAATTCAATCAACAAATCCTAACAGAAAAAACTAGAATGCAGCTGTTCTTCACAATATTTTGCCTCCTTCACATAATATATAATCACTACTTATATTCATATTAAATTACTAAATCACCTGCATTACTTTTAAATAATAACTTCAACTAAGTTAACTAACCTCAAATTAAATCTCAGGTAATCATTAGTATACTTAAAATGCAATCAAAATTATCAATTTTAGGGGCTGGGGACATAGTTCCATGACACAAGTACCTGCCTGGCAAGTGCAAGGTCTTGAGTTTTAATCCCAGTCCCGCAAAAAAAAAAAAAAAAATCAATTTTAACCTGCAAAGAATAATCTCATTGTGTAAGAGATTATTCTCTTCCTGGCCCCATAGGGGCCAGGAAGATAGCTCAGCAGCAAGACACCTACCTGGTATGTAAGTGCAAGGTCCTGAGTTCCATTTCCAGAACAACAAAAATGTAGATTTGGGGTAAGCAGAATTATTCTCCTTTTTTTTGGGGGGGGGGCGGGGTGCTGGCTGAGGCTGTGTTCAGGGCAGGTCTCACGCTCCATGTGGGAGTAAGGATTGAACTACAGTCCCTGGCACCAAAGAGACTTTGCCAAATTATGTACTTTAACCAACTGAGATACCGGGCAAGCCCCCTGGAATTATTCTTAATAAAATCATTTAGAAATTCCACATTGTTTTAGATATCATACCATAATACCTAAGAATTTAACTAAAAGGAATGAGGCAAAAGAAACCTATCAATAAAAAAGACAAAATCAACTATCTTTTTTCCCTACAAATATCTAGACAAATTTCATCAGAATAATGCCTCCCCAATATAGTATTTTCTAGAGATTTAACTAGCTGAACAGTAAATTACCTGATTAACCAAAACATTGGGAAAAAAAGATATATTCTTAAGAATGGAATCAGATTTCCTCATAAGGCCAACATTGAATCTACCGTCTCCATTTGGTTTGGTTTTTCTCCAATTTCATTTGCAAGAGTTGGAGAAATAATTAAATTCATGAACCAAGTTACTACTGTACACTGGACTAACACAGTTCTGGGTATAGCTGAAGCTTCTAGAGAAGACCCACCACAGTGGCACCAACCAACAGGCTCATCCCTTATCTTGGGATAAAAAGCAGAGTGAGAAAAAAGGCTTGCTTCTGTCTCCTCAGAGAGGCTCTAGCCTTCACCTTCACTTTGGTTGTCATCATGTGGCTTCCAGTACTAACTCCAGCCTTCAAATGCAGACCCTTCAGCCTCTCCTCACAGACTCTCATGCCTCCTGATACTCACGCAATACATGACAGTGAGTTCCAGGCTTTCAACCTTTGATGGCATCGCAAGTGGCCCTACTGCAGGGGGATACAAAGGGATGGGACCAAGGCAATTCCAAAACCCAGCTAGGTAACCTGTAGTCCAAAGTGCAGCACCTGAGGCAATCTAAGAAAAGAGGTCAATTTGAAAGGGCCTGGGTTGCTCTGCCCCTACGGCACTTTAGTAGAGACAGCTCTCATAGCTTCTATCTTGAGCCTGCTCTGCTCCCTCCTCCCTCCCTCTGGTTTTCCTCAGAAGACCTACATTCTTAGCTTCACCAAACCTCTGGGCTTTGGATTCACATTCACAACTTCACACATTGCCCTCTAAGGAGCACACTGCCTGGCCTCTCAGGCCTTCTGAAATCTAGGTGGAAGCCTTTCTGACCCTGCAACTCTTCATTCTGTGTGCACCAAAATCCACCCTAACATGGATAATACCAAGGGAGGTCTACTTCCAGCAGAAGCAGTAAACAGGCTTCTGTATTTCTCAGCTGTAGGAGCTGGAGTGTCTGGATCACTGAGAAATCTGAATCTAATTCTAAAGAACAAATTCTCTAGGCCACCACCATTATGGAATATGGTGTAGTAGGGCTTTTTTCTCAAAGTAAAGTCTTTCACTTTGCAATTTAAGGCTGCAGAGGATAGACTCCTACTGCTTCCTATGGCTCTCTCAGGAAATCTTGCTTATTCTCCTATTCCTTCTCAGCAATCAAAATCTCCTCTGCTCTATCTCTGCAATGCACAGTTCCTAGAGTTTTTTTTTTTTTCTAGTCAAAGTCACATTTTAACTCATTTGGTTGGCTCTTCGCTGTTGATTTTCAACACTGATCTGGCTAAAAACCCCAAGAGTAGCCATGTCACTGCTTCAACATTACACTGCTATCATTCTGCCAAATCAATTAGTCTGCTGTCTCAGCCTCAGGAAAGTCTCTGGACATAAGCAAAATGCAGCAAAGCTTTCTGTCAAGGCATAGCAAATATCGTCTGGAGTCCAACAACCAATACAGTCTCTTCTCCAAGCAGAGACCTCCAGAGCCTGGTTCTCATCAGCAGGATTTCATTTCTGTCAGTGTTCTGGTCATCTGAGCTCTGACCAGAATTCTCCCATATAGTACAGCCTAAAGCATTCCAGCTCTACTTTTCCAGCCAGCATATCTGAGTCATTCCAAACTCTTCCCACAAGCCATTCCAAAATGCTCCTGGAACCACATAGTCAGGTATAGTCACTGCAACGACCCTATTTTCCTGGTACTAAATTCTGTCTTAGTTACTTTTCTTGTTGCTAGGACAAAAGACTTGACCCCGAAAGTTAAGGGAGGAAAGGTTTATTTAACTCATAGTTTATAGAAGTTTCAGTCCATAATCACGGTGGCACGAGCCATGCAAAGCAACAGAAGAAAAACAGGCACAAGCCTCTCTCTGTCCCTTATCTTGTATCTAGTCTCCTTGAATTAGGGTGGTGCCAATCCAATCAGTGGAGTGATCCACCCTTACTCCCAGCATCCTTGACCCCAACGATGCACTACAAATCAATCACATACTCTAGATTCAGCCATCTCCAAAAAAGTCCTATGACTGCATGAGGCTTTGTGGGGACATCTAGACACAAACCATAACATTCTACCTAGAAGTTCAATCTAAAATTGAAATTATGAGCTCAGAAATGATGTTCTAAGAAACAGTACTTATGGAGCCTTATGAAGCCTTCACAGAAAGAAAATTTGCATGTTGGCACTGTGGTGAATACGATTCAGGCATTATCCAAGATAATGGTATCCTTTCAAGACGGTTATGTGGTGGCACTAAGTATGTAATATTATAAGACACTCTAAATAACCCCTTACCTGGGGCCAGCAATTCGTAAATGGCCTTTACAAAAATCCCCCATTTATGAAGCACCTAAAAATGCCCCATACATTATTCTCTCTCTCTCTCTCTCCCTCCTTCCCTCCCTGCCTCTCTCTCAGGAATGTGGATTGAACTCAGGACCTTACACTTGTCAGGCAAGCACTTTTTCTACTGAGCTATTTCCCCAGCTCCTCCCATACATTATTAATACCAAGAATAATGAAGCACAAGAAGGTTTTAGTTTATGATAGGAACCCTATGACTATGTGCTCAGGGTAATAATCTTAGAAGTCACAACTGTAAGCCAGGTGTGGTGCCCCATGCTTGTAATCTAGCACTTAGAAAGCTGAGGTAAGAGGACTGTGATAAGTTCAAGGCCAGTCTGAGCTACAAAGCAAGTTCACAGCCAGCCTGAGTTACACAGTTAGACACTGTCTCAAAAATCAAAAACCAAAACATACCAAATAAATCACCATTGTAGGAGCACACATAGGAGCACACATACAGCAGAGATATCTAATCTAGTTTACAGTAAGATTAAGCAGAGTATACATAACACTTAAAATACAGAAATTGGACGGGAAAGGAGTACAAAAGAGCCAGGAGACTAAAAGTGGATAATAATAAGCAAAAGTATGAGGAGAAGAGAATAGCACTGCTTCCTGGATGGAACCAAAAGTCAATGTAGTGCTAAAGCACAAACTTAAGACAAATATGAGATAAAATTGGTGAAGCACATAAGAACTATATCATATACAGGGCCTAGTAAGATATGTTAGATTTTATCATATAGTCCAGGATTTCCAGCTATGTTAGGAAGCTTCTCTCACTCCCACCCCAGAAGAAAGTTTCTGTGAGACACTGTGGTGACTATACTTAAATGCCAACTTCATGGACTTGGGAACTTCTCGGAGAATAAGTAAAGCATACTTCTGGATGTATGCAGAGAGCTGAAGGCATGACCTTGGCCACTACCTATGGTCCCTGACCCCTTCTTCTCCCATCCTGTTCTGTTGTTGTTTCCTGGCCATCACAAATTAAGCAGTTTTTACTCTGCCACAAAGTTCCACCATGCCCTTTCTGCTGAAACAACCCCCTGTGAGTTGGAGCTTCTGAAATCAGGAACCAAATTAAACCTCACCTCTTTAAATTGCAGGTATTCTGTATTTTTTCCAGTAACAGGAAATTTGACTAATATATAAAATTGGTGCCGGGCGTGGTGGCTCATGCCTGTAATCCCAGCACTTGGGAGGCTGAGGCAGGAGGATTGGTGCGAGTTCAAGACCAGCCTGGGCTACAAAAGTGAGCGCAGGATCAGCCTCAACTGCATAGCGAGACCCTGTCTCAAAAAGACAAAAAAAAAAAAATTGGTACCAGAGTTGTGGGTTTGTTGCTGGGAGGACACCTGACTATGGGGCTCAGAAACATGTGAAACTGGTTCACAGGACTTTGGAATGTTTGGAGGTGCAGGATAGATAAGCCCTTGAATGCTGATAGCAGAGCTTGATGAGTGATTTTTATCAGTGCTCAGAAGACCAGAAAGCTCCTAGGAATGCAGACAGTACTTGAGAGCCACTAGGAATCCAGACATGAGCAAAACAGAGACAAAGACAATACTAGGAGTAAATGGGAATGGCCACAGCAAGGGACAGTGAAGGAAAGGTCATGCTCAGCAGGCATCATTCTTGAAGGAAGGCTCTTGGGGGAACTGGTCTAGAGGTCACTTATGTTCATTCTGGCAGAGAATCTGACTACATTTTGTCCACATTTTAAGAGTTTACCAGAAGCTGAGTTTAAGGGTAGTGAACTAACTCACCTGGTAAAAGCAATTTCAAAGCAGTGCAATGTTCAGGTTGTGGCGTGTGTAGTACTGGTTCCTTTTACCTAGATATGTAGTTAAAGTCATGAGTGAAACACAAGGCAGTATTTACAATGTTTACATTTTTGCCTAAAAAGAACAAGTAAAGTCGGGTCCAAAGGAAGCCGAAGAGACTGGCAGCATTAAAAAGAAGACAAGTACTTTGTACAGAAATGAGAAGATACCTTGAGGGCATCTCCAGAAATAAGCAAGATTCCATCCACTGCAGGCTGAAAGGTACATCTGTAATTTGAGAAGAGAGCTACTGGGCCCCTGCTTGGGAGCAGCCAGCTAGGGACTGGTCCCTGGGACCATTTTCAACAGCTCAGCCATACAAGCTTTCAGAGATTGCTACAGCCATGACACAAGAGGACCTGACTGACTACTGCTCCAGTTGGAGGTAGACCTTGGCTTCATCCACATGATACTAACTTGTCACACATGAAAAATGTAAGAGTTGTGGGGTCTGAAAACCTTCCATCCTGATTTCAAAAAAGGCCTATAGGCCAGACAATATACATGAAACGAAAGTGCATAGAACTGTAGGAATGAAATTAAAGGTACAGTGGCAACCCTAGAAGTTGGAGATGCTAGGAATGTGGGAGGTCTTCAAGGAAAGCTACAGGCAGTAAGGGAAACCAATCCAAAAGAGAGCTGATATAGGCTGCAACAGTATCTGACAGTATCCTGTTACCTGGGACACTATAAGGACAGTTTGAAAATCACATCTGTGGTAGTCCTTTCAAAGAAGCTATAAAGAAAGATTTTCCCTCTTGCTGTATCATTGTGATAAATGTTCAGAGAACAGATGTGAATAGGACAAGATTGGAGACAAAGACAATGTTTAGAACAAGTGTGATAACAGCCATAGCAAAGGTCTTAAACTAGTGCCATGTTGTAAGGATAGAAGAAAGGAAATAGCCCTAAAGACCATCAGGAGGCCTGGATGCTGCTAAACTGCACATCTGGCAGCTGGCTGAGCCCATCTGGCAGCACTACTTGATGCTAACTGGCAAGTTTCTAATACACAGATTAACTTACTAGCCAATATCTGGGAGGAAAAATCTATTTCCTAAATGCATTGTGTAGAGGTTTACTGAATATTTCCAGTCAATTTTCCAAACATTAACTAATTTTTTCCTAATTCAACAATAACTTCCTGTGTTCAATATTTCAGTAGCCAATAAATCCTACAGAATTTATTTTATTCTTCCAAAGAGAATAGAAAACTTAAAACTTCTTTTACAAGAACATATTATAATCATAGCAGCTGGAAAAACAGAAAGAAGGAAGGAGGGAGAAGAAGAAGAGAGGAAGGGAGGGAGGGAGGGAGGGAGGGAAGGAGGGAGGAACAGAGACAGAGAGTGTCAGCCAGCTAGCCAAGATCTAAAATTAACATACCATTCTGTCTCCTTTATTTTACTTTACCTTAGGGGCCAGGTAGATGGCTCAGTAGAATAAGCACCTGCTTGGCAAGCTCAAGGTCCTGACTTCAATCCTCAGTACCAGAAAAAAAAAAAAAAAACATACTTTACCTTTCAGGGCATTGCTGGAAAAAAGCTGTTAGCTGCTGTAAAAGTACTGGCCAGCAATCAGGCCTGTGTTCAAGCACAGTAATCAAAGGCTGAGGACGATTTCTGCAAAACACAGAAAGTCACATTGAAAGGTGTCATTTCAGGACTATACATTCTCAATATACAAATATACAGGGGAAAAAAAGCCAACACAATTCAGAGAGACTCTTTTCAGGATTCATAACTGTAATAAAACTATCACTTTCTGCATTTTTCATTAGTTGCAGGGTTGATTCATTGGAAATGAATGTTTTCTCCTTTTATCTGATTTTTGTTTGTTTGTTTTTAGTTTTGCTTGGCAAAAAAATAAAATGAACCTGGCATCTCAGAGATTCAAAGAGGAAAATGGATTCTGCCGTTCAATATAGGAGCTCTGTCTTTGACTAAGGCCCTGAATTCAGTAGCTCTCTCAAATCCACCCACTGGTTCCTTCCTGCTGGAGTGGAAGGCCACCCCAACCCACCTCTGCCATAGTTCTCCAAGCCTGGAACTGTCTGCCTCCTCTAAGATCATTCCTATTTGTGGGTCCTATGTCTTCTATTTCCAGTGGAGCCTCTTCTCAGTGCATGGTCTTGTGTTACTACAGTAGACTTAAGGTAAAGGGAAAAGAAAACATTGTTCCCAAACAACAAACCACCCATACTAAACTGTACAATTGCTTCTGAATGGGAAGAGATTTATTTCCATTGCGATGCATATGTTAAGCATAAAATCTGAAATCTGGAGAACTCTCAAAGAACAGAACTAAACTAAGGAAGAAAAAAAACCCACCAGCACAATCACCTCAAATATCTCAAAATACCTAATAGCAACTGTAAATTTACCAATTTTTCAAACTATTGAGTTATAATACTATATAGGTTTCATTTATTATTGATACAGTTTTTCCTTCAAAGACATTTTAAAATAAAATTTCAAATGCTCATTGTAAAAAATCAAATACAGAAATAATATTTTTAACACAAAAAGACCTAAATCCATAACATTTTCTTTAACCCTAATTTTTTGTTCGTTTTAAGTTTTTTTTAAGACAGAGTCTTAACTGTGTAGTTCAGGCTGGCCTTGAACTCACTATGTAGCCTGAGCTGGCCTTGATTTCATGGTAACCCTACTACCTCACACTCTTGAGTGCTAGGATGATAGACAGGTGCCATTATGCCTACTGTAACTTTAATTTTTAAGACAGAACTATATATCTAGCAATATTTTTTTTTCTTTTTTTTCTTTTTTTTGTCTTTTTGAGACAGGGCCTCACTATGTGGTTCAGGCTGGCCTTGAGCTCACTTTTGTAGCTCAGGCGGGTCTCAAACTCACACTGATCCTTCTGCCTCAGCCTCCCAAGTGATGGGATTACAAGTATGTGCCATCACGCCCTGCAAGATTTGTTTTTCTAATCAGACTATTAGTTATATGTAAATACTGCTTTACTTCTTGTGGATTTATTTTTTTAAATTTATTTTCCTATTTATGTATTTGATACAGTGTCTCACTACACAACTCAGACTCATAATAATCTTCCTCCTGTTTTCAGCCTACCCAGTACTGGGATTACAGGCATGTACTATCATGCCCAGATGTGGAACTGGGGATTGAACCCTGACCCCAGTGCTTGTCAAAGCAGTCATTTAGCCTGCTAAACTATCTTGCCAGTCCATGGATTAACTTTTTGCAATGCTGAGAATTGAACCCAGGGCTGTACATAGCACCCTCTACCACTAAGCTACACGCCCAGCCGTCAAATGACTTTAAGACTGTCTTCTTGACAATTCTCAAAGCATGGTAACTTTACCAGCAACAGCAACATCACCTACGAATTCTCAGGGTACAGCCAAGACCTAATAAATAGTCCTCTAGAAACCTTCTCTATACCTCTATAACACAGTGGTTCTCAATCTTGTTTGCAGGCTAGATTATCTGTGGAGCTACTAATATCAACACCTAGTCCTAGCCATCTTGGCATTACTAGGACTCAAACTGACACATTAGTAACATTTTAAAACTCTACAATTCTCATGTGTTGCTGAACTTCAGAATTCCTATAAGAAAAACACAAAAAAGGGATGTTAATGATACTGTCTCTGTCTCTCTGTGTCTCTGTCTCTGTCTCTCCCCCACCCCAAAACTGTTCAGCAGATGTAAAGCACTATAGTACTTATTTTTAACCCTGGCACTACTACTCAATATCTGGATACTATAACACTATCTCTTTACTTTCTCTTCCAGCTCACCTACTCTATGAGGGACTCGCTTCCCATGCTAGCAGCCTCCTCCCTGCTAAAGCACAGGCTATTTCTGACTGTCAGGTTACACCCTGTGCTAAGGGATGGTTCTAAGCAGTATATCATGCTCAAACTCAAAAGTCATATCAAAATCATAGCTCCAAATCCTACAACCCTGGTAATTAAAGCCCATCTAGAATTTGCTTCTACTGTAATTGCCAGAGATATTTTTAAAATACATATTATAAACCTAAAAGCCACCAAGACCCATCGCATTAGAGGAACTTCTTAGGTTCAAAGCTCAGTAAGTCATGTTCAGCTGAAACATTCAAAGGAAAAGGAAGGACTGGCAACTATAACTGGTGTTCCTGCAGTTTCTTCTTCTGATAGCTGGTGTATTAATGTAAGGACCATCAGATAGGGTCACTCATTAATCTCCTATTAATGGCCTCTCTGGGCATTCAAGAAGAAAACCCAAGTTAGCACAAATTTTTATGTCATTATAAAGCATTGAAGTTATTTTCAATATGCTCTCCTTCCTCTTGCTACTCCTTACTCAAAAAAAAAAAAAAACCCTACTAAGGGTTTCAAAGCATGAAATTTTGTCCCAATAAAATCAAGTCAACAGAAATAAGAGATTATAATTTTAAAGTAAAACTAAAAATGACACATATGTCATAAGCAACTCTGTTAAAATGTGACTTCTATTCTACTCAGACCAAGAGAATCATTGTAGATTTGTTGCAAGAAACTCAAGTACTGTTTTGCTAGCTACTGAATTTAGAAGATTCTGTTTTATACCTTAAATTCTAATGAGAGTAAGTACTAGAATATAGTACAATAAAGATTATCTGGATTGATTATTGGCTTAGGCTTCTGGATAATTACCTTGCCTAGATAATTGATTACATAGAATCCAATGAGTAATATTGTAGAGGACAACAAACAATATTGATTCTGAAAAGCTGAAAATCTTGAGGGTGAGGGGAAGTTCAAAATGAAAATAGTGATTCTTTTTGTTGACTAGCACTGATCTGCTAATGCTATGCTATTCCAGCTAAATACAACTGACTAAAAGCACTTGTAATTTGCAATTTTTGTTTTAATCCTTTAAGCATAATGAAGCAAGGAGCTAAATTCTCCCTGGCAAATCATCAAGTTGGTATATGATTACATGCAGCCAATAAGAGATAAAGCCTTATGGTTAAGAAACAGGATGAATACGCTTTTTAATTCAATAAACTGCACTACTACCACACATGAAAGTTTCTCAGTCATGCCACTCCTGCCTCTTAAGACTACGTAACTCTGCACTGTATGCCCAGGGCGGGTACCACAGAGTGCTTAGCAGCATCCTTGGTCTCTTCCCCTAGCAAGAGTCCTCTTAGTTGTGGCGAACAAAATGTCTCCTGGGGCACAAAGGCGATCTTAGTTCAGAACAGTAAGCCACACAAAGTACTAGAGGAGGAACAAAACTCAAGAAAGCTTGGTGTGGGCCCACACCAGTCTCAGGGTATTAAATAAAGACTCATGATGCTGATTTCATCTTGCCTTACACTAGTAAATAGCCAATCAGTTGTTCAGCTTCTTCTGGAAATACAGTTGACAAAAACTAACTTTAGATATATAAGAGTAACAAGATAGTAGAAACTAAGATGCTTAAAATAGAAAACAAATGTAAAATTATTCTTTTACAAAATAAAAAATCTTTTAAAATGAATATTAAATAATGCAAATGCTAATTTGGGAATCAAAAAGAAGGTATTTCCCTATTTAAAATATTATAATTAGAGTTGTTTTTTTGTTGTTGTTGTTTTGTTTTTTTGAGACAGGGTCTTGCTATGCAGTTCAGGCTGGCCTTGAGCTCACTTTTGTAGCCCAGGCTGGTCTCGAACTCCCACCAATCCTCCTGCCTCAGCCTCCCAAGTGCTGGAATTACAGGCGTGCACCACCATGCCCAGCTAATTAGAGTATTTTAAAGCACTGTAAAGCTAAGTACAGTTCACTCTTGATGTATTCAAGAATTGATTATTATATTTATGGACTATTTAAGATTTTTCTTTTCTCCTCTCAGTGCTTGTTAGTCATTCCACTTCTCAAATACATTTAACAGGAAGAAAGTCACACAAACGGAAGGATTCATAATTTACACAAGTTAACAAGTTTATACTGGAAGTGTTATCAATCAACAATAAAGGAAAGAGAAAACTGAAATAATATGTACTGGTACCGACCTATAATTCCAATACTCTGGGAGGCTGAAGCAGAAAGATTAAAAGTTTGACCCCAGCTCAAGCAACTTTGTGAGATCTTATCTCAAAATCATAAAAAATATAAAGGGCTGGAGATGTAGCACAGTGCAAAAATCCTGCATTTACTCCCCTGCTGCAAAAGAAAGAAAAGAAGCCCACACCAAAGCAAGCCTGGGTCACGCTCAGTATCCCATATGCCTAAAACCAGCTACTCAAGTTATGGGGAATCAATTGATCAAAATCTTTTATGAAGCTGGGCATGGTGGTACAAGCCTGTAATCCCAGCACCTGGGAAGCTGAGGCAGAACGATGGTTGTGAGTTCAAGGCCAGCGTGTGCTACATAAGGACCTCAAGACCAGCCTGTAGCCTCCATTATAAAACCAGCCCTGGGGCCCGGTGGGATGGCTCAGTGGTCTAAAGCGCCTGCTTGGGAAAGCTTGGGTGGCTTCAGGGACCGCGGTTCGATCCCCGGCACCACATGCTGCGCCAGCCCTGCCCTCAGGGCGGGCTGAGCCTGCCATAAAAATGAGTGAATAAACAAACAAAAGTTCTGAAACAAGAAAAAAAAAAATAATAATAAAATAAAAAATTCTTAAAAAAAAAAAAACCAGCCCTTGTCTCAAAAAAAACAAAAAAACGCTGTATTAAAAATGGCTATACAGGGCTGGGGAGATAGCTCAGCAGCAATCTAAGTGCCTGCCTGGCAAGTACAAGAACTCAAGTTCAGTCCCTAATACTGCATGCCCTGTCAGCCCCAGAACCTTGGCCTGCTGTGCCAGCCTGAAACTGAGTGTGGTGGTGCATGCCTATAACACCAGAGCAGAGGAGGCTGAGACGAGAGTATCACCACAAGTCCAAACTGTGTCGTCAGACCCTGTATCAAAATAAACTTAAAAAAAAAAAAATTATCATACAGTCAACCTGATCACTTATAAAATTAACAGTGGCAGCCATCAAATTATACAAGTTTTGAAGGAAAAAACGAAGTGGTACTTCATGATTATTTTTATATAAGCAATAGTTACATATCACCTTTGGAATCATTTACTATTATGTGGTCAAGTCTTTATCTCTGATAAAGCTAAAAGCAAAGAGGTAGTATAAAAATAGTTTACAGCAAGAATTCAAAATTTACATTCTGGTTCTGCAACAAACCAAGGGATCCCAGGCAAGAGAATTAATCTCTCTTGCTCAACTTCTTCCTTCTGTAAAATTATCAGAGCTGAATTTATATAACCCATGCCAGCTACAAAAGCACTAAACATAAAATGCTCAGAATTAAAAGTGAAACCAAACTATACAAAGGCAGAAAGCTACTCCTAATAATTCTATGCCAAATTTAAATATCTCTAATACCAATGTCTATTACAATCTAAAACCTGAAAAAAGAGCTCTCTTACTTATAAAACAAAAAAAGGTGATAAGTCAGAGGTAAATCATCCTACATTTATTTCTTTCAGGAAAGTAAAAAAATGTGTCTAAAGGACTCTATAGGAATTCTTAAATCAGAATTCCTTAATTCCTCTGACAGCCAATAGCTTCTGCTTACCCCTAAAAAGAGAATAACATTCTTTGTAAAGATCAAAATCCACACAAACCAGACAACCAGGTCAACCTCATTAGCCTCTAAAGCCTATAATCTCTTCTTTACTGTGCACTTTCTGTGTGTCCCAGCTCCCCACAAGAATGAACCAATTGGTTGTACACATTCTGGCACTTTCCTCTTTTTTCTTTACAAATGATTTCATTTCTATTTTAAGCAGAGCATGCAATATAATACCTACCAAACAGATATACATTATTAGGATTATGAGGGTAACTCTGAATCTTAAACTACAGTGCAACCACTCAAAAGCAAGGTCTATATGTTCTTACTCTTTTTTTTTTTTCCTTTTCATTACCAAATGCACATATATAATGAACACAGTCACAAACACATAAACACACACACACACACCTCAATCTCTTTAAAACCTTAAAACTGGTTCATTCATGTCCTGAATCAAGACAAACCCGTTTGTCATAGACTCTAACATAATGTCCCAAAGTCAAAACCATTCAGAGAAGAAATAAAAAAGCACAAAGGAAGCATGCAGAGTTAGTACTTAAGACACTCCAGTGCTCCCAGGCCTTACTAAGACTGTCAACAACACAGAGCAATGCATGCATCATAACAGAAGGCAACATGTGTAAATATCGTACAGACTCCCTAATATAAGAATTCTAAATTTTTTTCTTTCCTTACCAATATCAATTGGAAGGTGTGTCATGCCCACACCCTGTGCTCTGTATAACTATTGTGAGGACAATATGCAGTGTGTCAACTGTTAAAAAAAAAAAGTAATATTTATTGAAAGTGTTAACGTTTGTTTGATTAATCTTACATACCTATATCTATTAATCTAAACTGATCCGATGATGAAAATATGTAATACAACCATTGTTAAATTTAAAATAAATATTTTGAATTAAAAAAAAAGAAGAACAAAATGATGATAAAAAAGAAACCACAGGGCAGCAGGAAAGCAATGAGTGATTTATGCACAGTTCTGCTGGACTAGCAGAGTCAATTATAAAAGTATATAACTAGATCACCTTTCCAAGAAGAAATATATCAATCTTAGCATAAATGACAGTATGAAAAATTAGTCTCCTGGTAAGTAGATGAGAAAGCAAAAGTTATCTGCAACCTTTAGGTCACCCCATCCTCTTTGCCACATCCCTAAAGATAAGGGAGCCATGGTTTCATTTACATCATCAATTCAGCAACAGGTACAGATTGCATTTTCTGTGTGAGAAAACAATGCCTGCAGTCACCATGCATCTTCATGCATGCAGCTGTGACCTGGCACCTTCAGAAGCACAGTATAGCACTTATTACATCAAATATGAATTTTAAAAGCATTTCTCTATCTGCTCTGAATTTTGATTTGAGAGTGTTGGTAAGAATTGAATTTTTCTCAAGTTTTATAGATAAATTAAAAGATGCATAGCAACAAATTATTATCAACAAACTGTCACTTTATTATATTTTTTAAAATACCTATTATGTGCTTAACACACAAGTTCCTAAGAAGATTTAAAGCAAACTGATCTTAATTTTAACATATTTGACTAATTACATTTTTTTTTCTTTAGGTCTATAAGACAGGGAGTATGTAAGATTTCTTTGCGAAGACACTTCGCATTGCAGTGCTTTGGCCCTCACAGCTCTTCCTCAGGGATCTTCTTTTGAGAGCCAGGATTTTAATGCAACACTGTCTGTCCATATCAGAAACCTAGAATGTTTTTAGGTACATGGCACCTAAAACGACTAGGACAAACTGTGTAAGCACTTAGTGATACAAAAGCTTTCATTCATCAATATACATGCCACAGTCACACATAAAATAAAAACTAGGGGTAAGACAAACAGGCTAAAAAGATAAAAAATTTAATATTCTTGTGGTATTACAGACACTTATCAGCAAATTATCATACCTACCTTTACACTGAACACCTACATTTCAAAGAACATATAAAGCCCTGATTATTAGCTATTGCTAGCTGGAAGATTGTACAATATGGGTGGTTTATTTTCAGACAAATTAAATTATAAATTTCAGGTTCACATCCTAAGTGATGAGAATCATAAATTGTTAACAAAGATTTTCCTGGTGAGGGGCTGGGGAGATAGCTCCGAGGCACAAGTGCCTGCTGGGCAAGTGCAAGGTCGTGAGTTCGAACCCTGGTCCCACAGAAGAAAAAAAAAAAAAGATGTTCCTGGTGAGACAGGAGAGAAAAGATGAAATAAAAACAAAAGCAAAACATGCAGCTACCTGGAAAGAATGGTACTGCAAAGAGGCAGATGGTCTTGGAAAATGTTATTGGCTATGCTTACCCAATTATTTTCCTAGCTTCCTTCTCATCCTTAACTCTTATTGATTTTCTTCTACATACACATTTTATTAGTAATATATAATTATACTCATCTTAGGGATTAGGTACATATAAATATCACAACTTAATCATTTTTATTTGGTAGGCTTTCTAAGGGTGACATCTGACAATGATACCCTTTCCCATCTTCCTTCTCCTGGTTTTTACTTTCATTTCTTATTTTTCCAGAGGCTCTCTGAAATTATATGAAGATATTTAGGCACATATATGTTCGCACATTTTCTAGTAGAAAAACCCTAACTTTTAAAAAATTCTCAAAGAAAATCCTGAAAATCCTCCAAAAAGGATATCAATTAATTAAAGCTAAGTTTATCTAAGAAAATTGCTACAATTTACCTTTGCTAAGTTCCTGCTTTCAAAAACACTGTAAATACCATCCACCCCAAAAAAAAAAAAAAAATATATATATATATATATATATGCTCAGAAATAATGGCTCTTTGAATATTTAATTTTTGGAGCTTGAGAAAATAAAACTAATATATTCTACTGATTCTAATCCAGTATGGCAGCTTGATTATATGATACAAATGATTTAACAATGGTACCAGGATTGCTTTATGTTAACTAACACCTATACCCCAGGGACCTTGTTAGAAAATATAGTCAATTACTGAAATAATCAGTCCTTCCAAAAAGCAAAATACTCACTCTGATAACAAAAGCATGATAACAGCTGATGGTTGGTTTGTGTGTGTGTACATGTATTAAAAGATTTTAAGCAACCTTATTAAGAAATTGTAAATGTAATAAAAGAACTTATATAGACATGAAAAACAACAGCAAAACAACTACTGTCACTAATTCAAAATTAAGGTTTATTTTTGGTAACTTAAAAAAGTAGTTACACTAACCCTAAGAAGGAAGCCCCTGCCCCTCCAAAAGCTGAAGCCAAAGCAAAAGCTTTGAAGGCCAAGAAGGACGTGCTGAAATGCATCCACAGCCACAAAAAGAACATATGAACGTCACCCACTTCTAGTCTCCCAAGACACTGCAGCTCCAGAGGCAACCCAAATACCCTCGGAAGAGCACCCCCAGGAGAGGCAAGCTTGACCACTTCGCCATCATCAAGTTCCCCCTGACCACAGAATCAGCCATGAAAAACATTGAGGACAACAATGGACAGTCGTGTTCATTGTGGATGTCAAAGCCAATAAGCACCAAATCAAACAAGCTGTAAAGAAGCTCTATGACATCGATGTTGCCAAGGCCAATACCCTAATCAAGCATATCTTCGACTGGCTCCCAGTTATGATGCATTGGATGCTGCCAACAAAATTGGGATCATCTCAACTAAGTCCAGCTGGCTAATCCTAAATATATACTTTTATTTCCAGGAAAAAAAAAAAAAAACAGATTTAATCTCAGGTACCACATGCTATGTCAGTCACCAAAACCCCTGACATAGTGCTACATGCCTGTAATCCCAGCGCTGGAGAGGTGAAGACAGGGGAATCACTACATAGCAAGATCCTGTACCAAATGAATGAATGAATGAATGAATTTTAAAAATTTTTTAAATAAAACATTTAAAATGTTCTAAACTCAGCCACTTGCTACTCTTAAGTTATTGATCTTTTTCAACTTTAGAAAAACTCATGTATATAAATATATTAATTTGGAATTCCCTCAGAAAGAAAATAACTTTAAACTCGTTGTCACAGAGCCCCCTCAATATTCTTGACTGATAGCCTGTCATTTCTGCCACTAAAACATTATCTCTTTTTGGCCTCTGATAAATAGGAAGGGAGTGAATGAACTTACCTTGACTCTAAATAAAATTCAGCCTTTACCATGGCTGTGCATTTCCTATCCTATGCCCATCTCCCCTGACCCTGTGTCCAGGCATCTCCCTCCCTCAAACACTGAACTCAGCACCCTACTTTCTGTGAGGTCCCTTAGTGCACCAAGCCTTTTCTGACAGTAATGTGTTAAGTACCAGGCATTACTGAGCACTCAAGATGCCCTCTAGCCTATCTCAATAGGGTCCCCACAGTCACATGTGGTATTATACAGCTCTTAGGGGCTGAAAAAATATTTCTGAAGTGTGATCCACAAATAACCTTTATCCCCATCATTAAGCAACATACTGCTTCCTAAGTTTCACATAGAACTACTGAATGAATGTGAATTTCTGGCAAGTAGGGTTGAGAAACTATATTTCTAACAATTTCCCTAGGGGGTGTTTATGAATAAGAAATTTTAAAATTATTAAATCCTAGGTAAAACAAAAAGAATACCCTTCTAGGCCTCCTTCAGGAAATTGATAGAGGCCGGGAGAAGCCAGTGACTAGGATTCCTGATCCACAAACATTCTCTCTCTAGTAGTATACTACCACAACTTCTGCAACCAAGTAATGGCCCATCTAAAATGATCAAGTATTCTGTTTTCCTAAGATTCCAGTTAATGAGCCATTATGGACAAAAAGAAGAAAAACTTAAGTCCTAACTGCATACAAAATAAGTTTAACAGCATAATAACATAGATTAACTTCATACTCACCAAGCTTAGAGTTATATGACTTCTATTTTTAATTAATCCTACATCATAACCACAGAACACCTCTCAGTGGAGTTCTAAGCCTTTACATCCTTTCTAATGCTTTCTTACACAGCTCAGCAGTTCCCTCTCAAAGGCTGAATGATACTGCTAACCAACATGTGGCAAAAAAGGCTCTAAAACAGCATGACAATTTTATGCTTGACTCTGGCTATCATAGCTCTCTTGAGGGGAATCTGCTCTTCAAGCTCACCTCTCTTCTGTTTCTGCTATCCACAATACCCCCTGGAGAAACTTAAGGCTCTTACACAGTCAATTACACTCTACTGATTTATAACACCAAACAGCCTTTCACAGAAGGGTTCTCCACAAACATTGCTGGATTATGCCAACTCAGGTGATTGATTCTGAACTTCTTGGTGTATCACCTACCTAAAGACAAACCTTATATATCCATTTTTTTAGCTCCTCAAATTAAGCTCCCTATTGATACCTTACACCTATTGTCTTTTGAAAACAAGACTGCAGTTAAAGGAACCAACTATAAGAAAAAGTGAATTATAAACACAACAAGTAAAACACTGCAAATGAGTGGAAGTTTGACAACCAGACAGTGGGATAATCAGAATAAAAGTGAGAGTAACCTTAATAGTTCTGCATTATGCAAAAGTGTTTTTTTATACCGTTATTGAAACCAGTGTATCTTAAACACTAAAATACCTTTGAATTACTGGAACATCTTTCTAAAACCTTTGCTCTGATTCAAGGAGTCTGAATGGAGTCCAAGTCACTGCCTTCTCAACAAGCACATGGCAGTGCTGATACTGGGTCGCTCATCTACTTATGGTGAGAGGGACAGCACAGGGTCACTAGGAAGCTCCACAGCCAGGCCTAGGACAGAGTCTGCAGTTCAACAAGATCCCCAGTTGATCAGCATTCAAGCCAGAGAGCAGCTGACTGCTACACCAGAAGCACTTGATCTGTTAAAAAAGACCAGGTTTTGCTGCAACGATTCTGGCCCTGACGGTCTCAAATATTTGGCTCTTCCCGCATTTGCTGATTTCTACGCACACTCAGGCAATTCTAATGACCAGCCAGTACTAACAGCCCACAGTTAAAAAAAATATCCCGATATAGTGAGACCTTGTCTCAAAAAGAAAAAAGAAAAAAAAAAAAAATCCCTCTGGCTTAGAGGAAATTTGCTATGCCTGCAAAGGAACTTGTGATGAATTTCTATGTGGGATGATGAAAATGTTCTCAGTTAATTATGGCGATGGTATATGCCTTGTGAGTATACTGAAATCCACTAAATTATATATTTTAAATAAGTTAGTCAAATATATACATTAAATCTCAGTAAAATATTACAAAAATTAAATTTAAAACTTTAACAGCTTCTCTATTTGCAAATAAATATTCTTCACTTAACAACAACAAAATATGATTATATTCCATGCTGAAATTCTGACCAATGACTTTGAACTTTTTTTTCTATAATTTCTTTTTATAAAGAAAGACATAATGTCTTGTACTCTGAACAAATACTACAAAAACAGCATTATACAATGTATTCATTATTGGAACTGTCCTACTAACCTGCTGTGAAACTGTCTCATTGCTATTTCTTTCCATTAAAATTAATAGAAAGAAAGAAAGAGTAAAAAAAGACTCATGTCTGTGCAGAAATATTAACATCTGCTTATCTAAAAGACTGATTGTGGCCGGGCGTGGTGGCGAACACCTGTAATCCCAGCACTTGGGAGGCTGAAGCAGGAGGATCAGTGCGAGTTCAAGACCAGCCTGGGCTACAAAAGCGAGCTCAAGGCCAGCCTGAACTGCATAGTGAGACCCTGTCTCAAAAAGACAAAAATAAATAAATAAATATAAAAAATAAATAAAAATAAAAGATTGACTGTGGTGTTCCACGCAGCCCGAGGGACTGACTGAACTCACCATCCTCCAGTGTCGCCAAGCCTCGCAGAAGCAGCTTCCTGTTCCACAACCAGCCAGACCGACGTCCACCTTCTCTAGATCCATCCCTCCCAGGTATGTCAAAGGGAGGTAATTAACGAGAATTTAAGTGAACTAAATTTAATACAAACTCCCAATTTAATATCAGCTGAGCTACAGAAACATAAAGTTTGCTCTTACTGTGTAAAGTACAAACTCATTAGTTACAAAAGTTTGTCAATTACTAAGTATCACCACCCACTATTAGTGTTCCTAACTGTGGTACTTAAATACAAAAGTGCAACTGCCTTAGCCAGATAATCTCTTTTGGGTAAGAATTACACTAAAGGTATAACTGCACCAAACTCTGCACCAAAGGTCAGAGGACAGTGCTCTACATAATGACAATGGGAAAGAGCAAAATGCAATCTCAGGACCAGAGCCCACCCCCCAAAAATGCAGGAGACACTAACATGGAAGAAAATGGGAATCACACAGCTGAAATCTCTGAATTAATACCATCTGAAGTTAAAAAAAAAAGAAAACTGCACAAAGGTATAGAGCACATCAGATCAGAGATAAACTCTAAAGTAAAAAAAGAACTCTCTGAATTAATAGCATCTGAGGTAAAGAGACAACTGCAGAGGGGTAGAGAGGAAATCAGATCAGAAATAATTTCTGAAGTAAAAAAAGATAACCATAACGAAAGAATTAATAACTTAGTCTGAAAAAGACACTGATAAAAAAAATTGGAAATTAGAAAAACTTTGGATTCCTTGAATGAGCAATATAGGAAAGAAATAGATCACATGAAGCAGACTCAAAGAGATACATAGGAATTTAAAACTTCAGTGACAAGCTGGCAAAGCCATCTAAATAAAAGTGAAGACAGACTTTCAGATCTTGAAGACACTGTTGCAGCCAGTGAAAAGAAAGGATCTCTTAAAAACAACTAGGATGCAGGAAAAAAATACTTCAACACCTACCAGATGATGCAAAGATGAATAACGTGAGATTAATTGGCATCAATGAGAAAGGACATAAAAAGAATATGGAGCCGGGCGTGGTGGCGCACGCCTGTAATCCCAGCACTCGGGAGGCTGAGGCAGGAGGATCGGTGAGAGTTCGAGACCAGCCTGGGCTACAAAAGTGAGCTCAAGGCCAGCCTCAACTGCATAGCGAGA
>PVJA010005281.1:0-80047 GCA_004027025.1 Myocastor coypus | reverse complement strand
CCCCCCCCCAAACATCTTGAGAAGCAAAGCTGGGCCTCCTGGGCCCAGCAGTACGGAAGATACTTCCTTCACCACTCTCTGTGGTGCCATGGTAGGTGGTGGGGACTGTTCCATGTTGGGGGAGCTTGATTGGAATTGGCTAAGGATCCTGATATAATAGTTTAGGGTTGGTGGACATAGCAAAGAAAGGCTTAGGGGAACAGTCTCAGAGTTGGACTTGTTATCAAGTAAGCATGAAAATTATTATCAGACTAAATCTTCAAGCTGTGGTCTATTTATATGAGTCGTTTATGTTGTTGCTGCCTTGGCGACTTTCCTCATCACTAGGACAAAGTGCCTGATACCCATAACATAAACGGGGAGAGGTTTAATTTAGTTCAGTTTTTAGAAGATCTAGTCTTCAGCAGCAAGGATATGGTGCGACAGTCTGGTAGAAGAGCTGCTGACACCGTCGTGCAGCACAGGGAAGGTGGGGGGGTGTGCACCTTTCTGGGTGCTGCCCCAGTGATCTGCATCTTCCAGCCAGCCCCGTCTCCTAAGAGCATCTTTGGCTCTGAACTCTTTAGTGACTGAATCCACTGGTTAGTATAATGCCCCTGTCATCTGGTCATTTCCTAGAAGCTCCACCTCTGAGGGCACCAGCCTTTAGTGGGACATTCTAGAGCTAAAGCATAGCACACCTGAAATAAATGATATGATTATTTGCAACTCCTATATTCTGATGCACCAGTTTCCTTTGAAATCATATTAATGAAGATGGGGACTAGTGGAGCTCTGTTGATACAAAAGCCAAGCAGTGAGATTGTGTTAGTGTCAGCGGTGCTGTGTGGATATTCCAGGTCCCCAGTGGTATGTTTGAAAGTGAGGACTGTTAGGGCTGGCCAGACAGCTCAGCAGACTAAAGCGCCTGCTTAGGCAGAGCACAGGGACAAGGATTCAATCCCTGGTGTGCTGTGCTGGCCCTGCCTGTGGGGCATGCTGAGACTTTGAGTAAGATTGGGCGTGGTGGTGAGTGCCTATAATCCCAATGTTTAGGAGGCTGCAAACAGGAGAATCACTGAGTCCAATCTGCATAGCGAGAACTTGTAGACCCTGTACTGAATAATGATAATAATATAAAAAGAAAATGAGGTGTGTTGAGGAATAAAGCAGGGAAGGAGATGGGGAAGGAGATGTAATTTTCTTTTTAAAAAATTATTTTTATTTTTTTTACTTTCAGTTGACAGGTATCATTATATACTTATGGGTGCAATGTGAGGTTTTGATACAGGTCTGCAATTTTCATTGCCTTGGTAAGGGATCTCCTTGTTAAGGTGTTAGATCTGCATAAGGACTGATTGGAGTGCACCAAGCAGGTAGGTAGCAGAGCTCCAGGCAGAGGAGAGCAGAGGCCTGGAGCAGAAGCCTGTCTGACAGGCTCCCAGAACTGTGTGGAGGCCAGCGTAACTTTGCGGGTGGAGCCCAGGGACTTTGGGGAGCAATAGGGCAAAGAGAAGGTGGAACCTCAGCTCCAGCTCTGAGCGCTCTTTGTCAGCATGTGTGCTTCAGTTTCGTGTCTATTCCATCCCACTAAGCAAACTACTTTGGTATTTAAATGGGAAAATGCTCCTGAGAGTCATGAGGTGAACAGAACAGTGTAGCTAGAAGTGCATGCTGTGTGCTGTGACTTCTGGTCAAATTTTCAAAAGCTTGTGCTTTTATTTAACTATTTTACAAATTAGTATCGTCTACTGAAGAACATCTCCCTGACAACTCTTGCTTATGGAGAAAATGAAGACAGCAGGATTGGCCTGAAAGTCTGCAAGCAGCATTACAAGCGAGGGAGCGTGCTGTCATCTAACGAGACCCTGAACATTGACAGAGACGTCGAGATAGGTAACACGACCATCAGCTCCTTGTACGCCTGTGGCACCTTCTGTGGTAAGGACAGAGAGGCCCTGTGTGTGCCAGCAGCTCAAATGGAACAACTTCGTAAGAGTAAATCAATTCCAGGCTGCCCTTTCCCAGGGGCTGCAAGGGGCTTTGGCTCAGGAAGCTGGCCACAGTGACAGGGACAGCTGTGTCTTTGGTGTGGTTTAAGCATGTTGCTTTGGGATAAATGCACAGGTGTTTTGCTTATTGAGGTTTTTTTTTTCTCTTGGGAGAGCTTGATTGGACTTTTTTCAAAAAATGGGTTGTGTATATCACATGAAAGGCTGTGTGTAAAACTGCCCCATGCACTAATTTTTGTTGCTGACAAAATATATGAATGTTCTTCATTTATATACTTCACAATGGGTGCGTTGTGATTAATAGCTCATTTCCTGTTTTAGAAGATCCTTTGGCAAAGTGTTGAAACACTGGCTCATGTAGTACTATTCTGTGTTGCCCTATTAAGAGCATACAAGAATGTCATATATAAATGTGAAGGGTTTAAGACTGAGGGTTGGTCATTCGGCACACCTCAGGAGGATGGCCTCCACCCTGCCTCACTTGTAACTGTCCTAGGGTTGTGAAGGTTAACCCCTCAAGACTCCTCAGGGAACCAAAAGCTCCAGGGTCAGAGTCTGGTGTCAGTCTACAGGCCAAGTGATCTTAGCAGAGAGCACCTTGCAGTTCATTTAGCCATATGGGAGTGAACTCATCACAAGCTCCAGACTTTGAAACAAGTAGCCCCCAAGCCACAAATCCAGCCTCTACGTCTGCCACCCAAGTTGGTGTCTGAGAGTCACCGGAGGACAGTTGCTCTGTTATTTAGGCAGCGGCACAGGAATATCAGTGGTCTTATTGCTCTTTTCATTTCAGACCTATGTGGTGGTAAGTGGATCTATGTGTGCTAATCCTGTTTCACTCTTGAATCTTCTACCTGGGTGTTGAGCCCTCCCCTTCCCCCTTGGTCATTCCTGTAAATGAGACAAGGAGAAGTTGATAGGTAGGGCTGGAAGCTGGTCCTGTCACCCACACCTCATGAAGCCAGCTGTCACTTGCCTTTGAAAAATGCGTCACTCCAATTGAAGGCACCATGCAACTATTTTCCAGTGATTTACGCGCTGCTTTTTTCAGTTGACTTTTCTTGCAAAATTGGCTAATGAAATGTGGCCAAAGTCAATATCAGGGATGAGGCAGGATGGGCAGGGCTGGGAAGGAAGATATTTACTTCCTGACCATTCCTAAATGGTGCTTTTGTTGATTTCCTTTCTAGAAATATACAAAATACATTTGATAAGTGGAGAGGTTGATGATTAATTTGACTTTATTTTGAAATCACTTAAGCAAGTTAATTATATTCTTTAAATTATTAAACATAACTTGGCAAAGAGAATCTTTTCATATGTTGAAGAAGTGTAAAGATTTAAAGGTACTTGTTACTCGATCTTAGAATCTCTTTTCTTAGACATATTGGAGGAGTCCTGCAGATGACATAAATAGGATTGAGTTTGGCTTTGTTAGTGTAGCTAAGAGTCTCGTTAGACAATTTCATAGAGGTTGTCCCACAGGAACTACTCAAAAAATTTTCCTTTCCTTTACTATCAATAGAATCATCCCACAGTCTGCTGAATATTGTCATTTGCCTTTATGCCCAGCTTTCCTGGTAGGTCCCCCTTTAGGTGTATAGATCAAGCCAGGCCTTTCCCTTAATTCTTCCTGATGAGCATAGTCCTTGGCTTCTGCTTCTAGAACTATAGCCTTCCAGTTCAACCATACTGAAAGAACTATTATGAATCCTGTAAAAAGAAATTCTCCCAATGGTCAAGCAAGTGTGTTTCAATACAGGTTAAGTATTGTTTATGCAAAATGCTGGAGAACATCAGTATTTCAAAGTTTGGATATTGTTTTGATTTTGAAATAATGCAAGGAAACAAAAAAAAATCTTAAGAATAAGACACAGATCCAAACGTAAAATTCATTTATGTTTTTTGTATGTCATGCACATAACCAGAGGTAATTTCATGTTTTTAGGGCATGCCTTTTTGACTGCTACCTACTCCATGAGGTTAGGTGAAAAGTTTTCTTCTTATAGCATCAGGTCAGTGCTCATGGAGCTTTCAGCGCTGTAATCCCAGCACGTGGGTGGGCTGAGCCATTGGAATCCCAGGTTTGAACCCAGGTTGGGTAACTTAGCAAGACCCTGTCATGAAACAACTTTAAGGGCTGGGAGTCTAGCTCAGTGGCATAAGCGCCTGCATGGCAAGTATAGGTCCTGAGTTCAATCCCTTGTACAAAATAAATAAATAAATAAATAAATAAATAAATAAGCCCGTTTTGAAACAATGGCCATGGGTATAACTCAGTGTGAAAGCCCTGTGTTCAATCCCCAGTACCAAAATAAATAGGAAAAAGTTTCAGATTTTAGAGCATTTTGGATTTCTTGTTTTGCATGAGGGATGTTCACTCTATATGGTATTTTATTTTCTATAATAATGTTAGAGTTCCTTGTGTTCTTATTTCCACACGCTCTTAGCATGAGGCATGGTGTGTGCTACTTTTCCTCCTGCTGTGGGGCTATATTTCATCTCCATACCCTCAGAAAGCAGTGTTATTTCATTGGCTAGAGTATTCCCCTCTGTGACATTGGCTTCATTTGTGAGACTCTTATTCTAGGTATCAATTTGTTTTGCTGGAACTTTGATATTTTACTTATGGCTTTGCCATTTTTAAAATTATTATTATTATTATTATTATTATTATTATTATCATCATCATTATATTTAGTACAGGGTCTACAGGGTCTGTAGGGTCTCACAATATAGCTTGGACTCTGAGTGAGTCTCCTGTTTTCACCCTCCCATGGGCTGGGATTCCAGGCACATGCCACCACGCCCAGCCTCAACCTCCAAATCAACATGCCCCCTGGGGGGCAGGGCCGGCCCAGCATGAGGGGATTGAACCCCAGCCGCTGCACTCTGCCTAAGCAGGTGCTTTAGTCCTTTGAACTGTTTACCCCCACCTATTTTTTAAAATTGTAATCTCAGTTTTACTGCCACCAGGTGCTGGTGACCTCAGTAGCGATGACTGTAGCATAAGGACAGCCAGCTTTCAGGGAGCTCTGGCATGTGCAGAGACTACATGCGGCCCTGTAATTTAAAGCAAAGCAATGTTGATTGACTAATAAAACACCCTGTTATAAGGCGCATTTTATAAATAATGTACAAACAACTGACAAAATCTCGTCATGAGTTCCCTGAATCTCAGATGCCATCAGTTTAAAAAGAAACTTTAACTGCCGCAGGGATGTTTAAAGTAAAATCATGTGCTCCTTGGAGTAAACGTGAAAGAAGTCCTGAGACTGTGTCTGCCACATGGATAGTGAGCCCGTCACCACTTCTTTCCCAGTGTAGTCACTCAAGGAGACCTGTTGATCCTACTCTCACTTCCCCTTAGAATAAGAGTGTTACAGGTGGAAGACCCTTATGTGTGTCACCAGTGTGGCCTTCCTTGTACAGCTGAGGAAGCTGCTGCTTAGTCAAGCTAAGTAACTGAGCCTCCATCATGCAATAATTTAGTGGCAGTAGTGGCTGTTCTGCTACCAGTGCTGTGGGACTCTTTGAGGTATCTTAGGCCCCATTCTTGAGCTATTCAATCCAATGTGCAACTTAACGTGACCCCTGGTGATTTTTGCACATGGCAGTTTTCAAGCCCCGATTCGATGTTCTCCAACTAAAGTTTTGTTTGTGTCTTTTTGGGATGCTAGGGCCCCAACCCAGGACTTCCCACAGGCTGGGCATGCACACTGCCCCAGCTCCTCAAAGGTCTTCGGCCTTCCAAAGACCTCCCCTTTGACTGACTCCACCTCATTTGCCACTGACCATTGCCACCTCCTGCCTTGGCTGCCTTCTGGACATAACTGACATGCCTTTGTTACCAGCAAAAACCGTGAAAGGGCTTTCCTCTGCCTTCTCTCCTGGCTCCTCTCCATTGTCATTTGTCCCTAGCCTCCTCCATCCCATGTCTCTGCCCCTGGAGAGGCTTCCTGGGCAGATCTGCTAGGGTAGAACGACCTTTTGGCCAACACGCCTTGAAGCTCCTTGCATTGCTTCTCCCACCCCTTACGCCCTGCATCACAGGCAGCACGGAGAGGAGGTCATGGTTAAAAGCCTGCCTGTGCCCCTGTGCCCCTCCCTTCTGACCTCTGAGAAGCCAAGCCCTTATTCTCAGCCTTCTGGACCTAGCGCTCTTCCCTGGGCTTTCCCCTGAGCACCAGTTCCTCATCTGTTCCACTGGCGGCCTGACAACTTCACTGTGACAGTATGGTAGGAATTTCATACCAACTGTGTCCCAAACAAAAGGAACATTTTAAACTTTACCATCTCCCTATCTTCCCTGGGCCCAAGCTGTGTCTTCCTTAGTCTTCCCCATCATGGGAAATGATAGCTACAGTTTTGAATTGTACACTCGTGTATCCGGCCGCCCAAGCTCCATGCTTCAGTGTATCCCATCGCTCTATTTTCCCGTGCCCACCATGGTGCATGCCCCTCGTGGCTTACACTGGTCTCCCTGCTTCTGGTCAGATCTTTCCTACACCCTGTCCTGCCCCACAGTGATCACAGTGGAGTTTTTAAAATATACAAGTTGACCCATATCACTTCCTGACTTCATGATTATTAGTGGCTTCCCATTCTGTTTATAGTAAAATCTACCAGTCCCCAGGGGATCTGGCCACCTACCTGCCCCCCCAGCTCCTCTGTTCTAGCATGCTTTCTGTTCGTGGAATAAGCCAGCTCTTTCTTGCCTGGTGTCCTTATCGCTTGAGCTTTTCCTACCTGGGCCTGTGTATAGTTGGTTCTTTTTCCTTCAGATAAACATTTCAGTTCAAAACCTTTGCACTTTGGCAATCATTCCCTGACCAGCTTTCTTTGTACTGTACCTCTATCTGTACTTCTACCACTGTGGAATTATCTATCCTTAAGCCATATTGTATGTCTCTTCCAAGAACGTGAATTCCAAGAAGATAGGAACCCTATTTGACTTGTTTATTACATTACTTTTAGTGTCAGAAAAGTGAACGGTGCCAGAGTTTCAGCAACTGTTGGATGAATGAATGAATGAATGAATGAGGAAGGGAGTTCCAACCTTTGAAGTTCTTCTAAAATCCATGCTTAGACATCAGCACTTAGTGGAGCTCAGGAACCAAGAACAGGTATATTTAAATTGTAAATGGGTACCAACTAGCTGCATGACCTTAGCAGCTCATGCCGACCTTGTTGTGCTTTGGTTGGTTCATGTGTAGAGCCACAGCTTTAGTGCTTGTCTCCCATGGTTGACTTGAGGATTAAGCAGAACAAAGCATAGATACCCAGGACACTGCTTGTGGCATGCTATGTCATGTTAAACTTCCTGTTCAGCTTTGTGTCCCTCTATTTGGTCCAGCATGTCTAGTTCTTATTAAACATGTATGTATCCCATACATTGGGCATATTTTGAGTGTCAGCTCTAGGTTCAGCAGTGAGTGTTCATAAAGGTGCAGTGTAGTTGCGCTCTTAAATTCCAAGACCTTTACCCATAAAGGAGTTGGAATTGGGAGTTGATACTGTGAAAAAGAGAGCCATCCAGTGTACCTGGGCCCTAGGGAACCTGCTGAGTGCCAGGCATTGCACTGGGCCCTGACAGATGGGACCAGCCAGGTAGCTCAGCAGATTAAAGCACTAGCTTAGGCAGATGCAAGGACCAAGGTTCAATCCTGCTGTGCTGTGCTGGCCCAGGCCCTGGGGCACACTGAGATGTCGATTGGGACTGGATGTGGTGGTGTGCACCTGTAATCCTAGTGCCAGGGAGGCTGGAAACAGGAGGATCACTAGGAGTCTGATCTGTGCAGTGAGACCCTGTAGACCTTGTCCTACATACTTACAAAAAACTTCAAAAAGCACAGAAAACACAGGCAGCCTGTGGGAGCCCGGGACTGGACTTGCACCGGTCCTGTCCCCAGGTCTGCGTGATGCTGATGGTTATTCCTAAAGGAAGGGTGGTGGGAGATGCACTTAGAAGACAATTTTGATGAGAGACTCTTGGAATCATTCTTGTGGAGTTCCTGGCACATCACTGTTACTTGTACGCCATATGAGTTTCTTTCCTTCCTCTCTCTCTCTCTCTCTCTCTCTCTCTCTCTCTCTCTCTCATTTCCAGAAGTATCAGACTTAACAGAAGGTACAAAACTATCACCAAGAACGTCCTATCTCCTCTTCCTCCAGATTTTCCAAGCACTAACCTTTTATCACATTTGCATCATCCTTCTTCCATGTGCTTCTCCTGCAGATGCAGACACATGGTCCCCCCCACTCCTAACCTGTCCAGTGTGTGATTCCCCCAAACAAGCGCGTGCTCCTGCGGGACCACTATCCACTGCCCAGAGTGTGAATAGACATCCCTGCCACATGGTAACCCCCAAATCTTCACATCTCACCGACCATCTTCGTGTTCTTTGTAGGCAAAGAAAACCCATCCCCTCCCATCCTGTCCAGGGTCACAGCTGGCATGGGGTGACCATGTCTTTTAGTTTCTTTTAATCTAGAGCAAAGTTGCTTGGATTTTGTTCTTTGATGATTTTGGACCCATCCTTTCTCCTTCCTTTTCTTCTTATTCTCTCCTTCCTTTTCTTCTTATTCTCTCCTTCCTTTTCTTCTTATTCCTGAGGTCTTGGGGATTGAACTCAAGAGTTTCATGCTTGCTGGACAAGTGCTCTACCACCAAGCCACTTCATCTGCTCCCCTTTTAGTTCCTTGTGATTCTGAGGCAGGTGCCTTGTTAAGGTCTTCAGGTTGGCCTCAAACTTTCTGTCATCTTGCCCCAGATAGTAGCTGGAATCATAGTATGTGCCACCATACCAGGCTGACCTTGATATTTTGAAGAGGAAAATTTCCCTCACTTCGAGTGTTCCTTTGTGATGGGACCAAGGCTACACAATCAGGGCAGACGACAATACATCTTCAGCGTGTCATAGCGGAAGCACACAGCACCTGTTGTCTCAGTCAGCCGCGCTCACGTTGGCCAGTGGGTTGGCGTCGCATCTTCCAGGTTCTCCACAGAAAGGCTGCTGCTCCTCCCATTGCATTTAGTAACTACTTGCTGGGGAGCTAGAATGAAGCTTTCTGAAAATCGTGCTTCTCAGGACACTTGTCTGCTGCTTTTAGCACCTGATTCTTGCCTGAAACAATCCTTCCTTGTTCTCCTGATGCCCTAGACTGTGATCTCCTGGACCTCCTGACACTCGCCGACAGTACACAGGCCTGGAAGCAGTCTGCCTTCTTCAGACTGGAGTTTTACCGGTAAATACGTTTTCAGGTCTCGTCTCCTTAGAGGCAGGGGCAGGGCGGGGAGAGCAGTACAGTGATGGACAGTGACAGTCCACACCTTCTAATATATTTTATTTAGACTCTTGCAAGTTGAAATCTCCTTTCACCTCAAAGGCATTGACCTTCAGAAGATCCGTTCTCGAGAGTTACCAGACTGTTACGTCTTTCAGAACACGGCAAGTGTCTTTGTTGTTGGCCTAAAACCACTTTCTATGCCCTTTTCTCCTCCTCCTGTAGATGCAGAGTGTACAGTCAGACCAGCCTAGACATCTTAGAGGTAGCTGTGCTTGGGACAATGTTAGTGATGGTTTGTGGTGTCATTCGCGCAGAGACCATTGCTTCAGATGGGCAGTGAGTCCTTCCCAACTTGTTAAAATCAGATTTCTGAGTCAGCAAGAGTTTTCAAAACTGGCCTCTAGCTTCTACTCTCCCACCATAGGAAAATAAATGTTCAGGACAAGTAATTGAAGCATCTGTAGGATCTTCCTCAGCGTTGGAGGATGGTCTTTGCCAATGTCATAGCAAATATTTCTAAAGAAGCTCCCTCCGTCTGTGGAGGAACCGTTGTTTCTCTTTTTATTCTGAAAGGGGCCATGTGCAGCAGAGGGGGTGTCATAGGATTTTACATATTCTTGCTTTCCTTCTTTCCATCCTTCTTTTCTTTCTTCTTCCTTTCCTCCTTCCCTACCTTCATTTCAAGTTTATTTGAGGGCCAAACTGGAGACTTGGTTGAGAATTCTATATTCTGTCTTTTTAGCAATCTAAGAGCGCTTCATTCGGCACAAAATGGTGACTGCATACGGAGTCCCTTCTGTGCCCCAGGCATTTGCTGCATTCTAGAGATGAGCAGCTGTCAGGAGCTCATAGCCTGGTAGAGGGAACAGACAGAAGGCTAAAGAAAGAAAGAAAGAAAGGCAAGGCAAGGCAAGGCAGATCGCAAGCTTGGGCCCTCCGCCTGTCAATTCCGAAAGCACTGGAGGTGTGTGTGTGTGTGTGGGGGGCTCTTGGAACCAACAGACAAATACTGCCCACACTAGTAAAAACCTCTAATTTTATACCAGGTGACTAAGTCAAAGCAAACGCTGTTAAATTTCATTCACTATAATAATCCAGATAACTGCCCTGTCCTGTCAGGTCAGGGACTTCTTACTTTAGTTTCTGGAACTGGTTGGCTGTATTTCTCTAGAATTTATTTCTCTGAAACAGACATAAAATCCTAGATTTAGCAGAACTTGGTGCATCCATCCTTTCCGCTGTATTTGTCATTAACAACAGAAAGTGGTGAAGAATTGCCCTTGTCATCCGCGTGGTGTTCTTCGGGTCAGTAGACCGGACGCCACTGATTTTTTCAGTAGAGTCGATGCAATGAATGCTACTTTCTGTTGAGTTAAAACCTTTCAATTTACCCGTCTCTCCAGATCATCTTTGACAATAAAGCTCACAGTGGCAAAATCAAAGTCTATTTTGACAGTGAAGCCAACATTGAAGAATGTAAAGCCTTGAACATATCTGGATCCAGTGAGTATGCCATCAGCTTGCCTTCTCTGCTGGGGGCTTCTTCATACTTTATTTGGGGATGTGGAGCATTTGTGAGGCTCCTTTGGATGGTGATTGAAAATGAGGGCTCCACGCAACCCTATTTTGAACATTAGATTGGGCAAAGCAGGTTTCATACATTGGCATTTTTGTTTAGTTTCAGCAAATGTTTGTCAGGCAGTGCTCCTCATAGAGAGCAGCCTGACTAGGGTAGGAACTCAGGCTTTGACTGCCTGGGTTCAGATCCTGGTTCTATTTACCTTGTCTATCATGCTGGACAATTTCATAACTTCTTAGTACCTTTCTCTACAAAATAAGAATGATATTAGTTTTTGCCTTCAGAATGTTGAGTACTGGATGAGTTAGTATGTAAAGCAAAGTACTGAGAAATGGAGGTGATGCCTGTGAATTGCTGGGGTGGGAGGAAGTCCTGCGTGCGGGAAGCTGAGGCAGGAGGATCCCATGAGCTTTAAGGCCTAGCCCTGAACTATATGCCGAGACCCTGATTGTGCTTGCAGAAAACAAGAAGCACAAAAAGAAATAAGGAAAAAACCCAACCTAAGGGGAAAAGAAATATAAATGCTTTAGTAAGAGAGAAGGATATATTGATAAAATCTCTAAATGTGTCCTAGGTGGAACTAAGGAGTGGAGAGAAAGCAGTAGATGAACGTCAGGGGATAGATAGGGGAATGAAATCTAGAAATTATTCTTGGAGAAGGTGTGTCTTGACTCAAGGCTTGGACACAGAGAAGGATCAAGGCTGTAGAACTGAGAAATCTTAGCCTATAACATTGGGTCATTTTTCCAGTTGTTTTGTTAAAAGTATCGCAGGTTTAAAATGAGTCAGGTAAGCCCAGCCTGTGTGACTTGGCAGGACCTCACCTCAAAATATCAAATTGGAAAAGGGCTGGGGATGTAGTTTAGTGTGAAGGCCCTGGATTCAATCCCTAGTACTACAGAAAACCCAACCTAATCCAACTCAAATTAGCCAACCAACCAACAAAAGCAAACCCCAAAACTTCCTTTGATCAGATTATCAGGAAGAAATAGGATGTAAAATTACCATGGTTTCAACTATGCTTGATTTGAAGCTTTTCAATTGCATAATTCAGCCTCATGATTTTTGAATTTTTTTTTTTTTTTTTTTTTTTTAGTTGTTTCAGTAGTTCCCCTGATCAGAGTGAGTTTTGGCTCTTCTCTCCTGCAAACAGCATAGCCAGCTCTGTCTATAGGGTGCACCTATTTTATTTTTTAAAAATACGCTAACCTTTATTTATATAAAATGTGATTTGGGATAGTCGTTTTGAAGAACAGAACTACGGAAGGAAGGTCGAATTCTCACCCAAGCCGCCATTCCTTTCCAACTTTGGCGCTGTTCTTTCGTGGACCAGGGAGCTGTGGCTCCCTCCAGTGGCTAATAAGGAGCAACACAACCTCACAGACTGGGCAGTGAAAACGTTTGCATTCAGGTGTGCCTGTCCTAGCGCGATGCTCTAAGAAATCAGACTCCATCACCAGGAGGGTACGAATGTAAAATAAAATGAGGAGATGTGAAAGACTTAAGGAGCTGAAATTGGGAAAGGAATTGGATTTTTCCCTCCTAGTTCCTGAAAACTGGTGAATGGAGATGGGCCTGGATTTTTGCGGGGAGGAGAACCAGGGCTAGCGCGACACCTGCTGGGCTCCTTGTGCATTTTCACGATATTGCAGTTCTTCGCTTGCCCCTCCTTGAGCTGCAGGCTTCCTGCTGCCTTTTGTCCTCACCCTATCATTTCAGAGCGAACTATTGCAGGGTCACATCGCTTCAGCAGAATGAAAAGGCAATTTCTACGTTTACAACCCCGCCCCGCCACACATCAAACTAATCGTTTCAATAATTCAAGAAAAAGCATAATTCAGAATATTGACTACCATTAGTAGGGTTAGTTCATTTTCTAGGTTCGTTTTCCGCTCTATAGATAAAGCCCAACACAAGCCGGGGTACTGATTTTCTTCTACAGGGCAGAAAGGAAAATCTCAGAAGCTGTCCTTGCAGTTCTTAGGATTCCCAGTCCCATCTTTCCAAGAATGGCCTCCGTTTCCTCTGCTTCATTCCTGAGGCCTCAGTGAAGGGGCTCTTGTTTTGAGGTAGAGCTAAATTCCTATGCTACTTACACATTGGATGGTATTTCACAATAAAATTCTTGAATATAAAATAGCAAGGGCAGGCACTTGCCTTACCTGTCCTCTGTGAGTTACAATAGTAGTGGCTGAACTCAGTGCCCCTAGGGGTGGGGTCGGTGCAGCATATGGTACCAGGACTAAGCCTCAGGCCCTGCTCTTGCCTAAGCAGTTGCTTAGTCCACTGAGCTATGTTGCTGGCCCTATTTATAGACTTCTAAATGAATACAATTTGGTTCCTTCATGATATTTGCCATTTTATTTCAGCAATGGACAAAGCAGATCTTTCACTTGACCTTCATTTTAGATGGCCAGTTTAGCTTGGAAATCACTCTCAAATAACATTTCTCATAGAAATCATCCTCATGACTCGCACTTTCATTGTTTTGTTCTTCAGCTCAGAAAAACATTCAGTATGTACTGGTGTTTGATGCGTTTGTCATCTTGATTTGCTTGGCATCTCTTGTCCTGTGTACCAGATCCATTGTCCTCGCCCTAAGGTTACGGAAGGTAACTGTGTCTGTGTTCTTGCCTCCCCCTGGGGCCTGTGTCTGTAGTTTGTCCAAAGAGTGACTGCTCCCTGACCACATGACTGAGTTAGGTCCCTTTGAGTGATGGCTCCTACGAAGTGTAGAATATCATTCAAGGCTCTTTTTCTTTTATGTGTTTGGTACAGGGTCTCACTACACAGCTCAGACTCATAGTGATCCTCTTGTTTCAGCCTCCCCAGCCCTGGGACTACAGGTGTGTGCCACTGTGCCAGAACTCAGTGGGTAGCTCAGCATGCCCAGGTTGGGGCCGACACAGCATGTGATACCTGGGATCAAACCTAATCCCTCATTTGCCTCAGCTATCTCACTGGGCCCGCAAGGCTCTCACTAGTCAGTTGGAATAAGATAATAACCCTGCTTCCAACTACACTAATAAATGTGGATTACACAGTGGTGAATTCTTGAGCTTCTGGGTGTTTCCAGAATAAATGAAACTGTAAAATCAAGGAGAGATCTTATAAGTAGAGTAATGGTCAGTATGGGTTTTATCTTCTGTCTTCAATCAGAGCTCCTTTTGACAGGGAAGCATGTAAATGAGTTATAATAAAGCATGACCTACTTTATTTTACTTTTGTAAATACTTAAAAATTTCTCCACTAAGTTTCATGTTACCTTTTGCCCTTGGGGCGCTTAGGAATCTATGTTCCAGCTGCTCATCAATCTCATTCCGGTTGTGACATGTGTGCAAATTTCTACTGGGGCCAAGGGCTGAAGAAGTCATTGTGGTCCCATTCATGAACTACACAACATGCCCTGTGTTTCTCTGGTCTGGACTTCTGTCACCCCACTTTCTATGTGCCCACCACTTCCCTGCCCTCCAATCCTCTTGATACTCTGAATCCAAGGTTAGGGTTCTGGGGGCCAACAATGAGAGTGTGCACTCTGGAGCTGGGATTCAGGGGCTCCAGTCCTCCCAGGAGTACCCTATCTGTGCCTCAGTTCCCTCATCTCAAAGGCAGAGTGGACAGTACCTAGGTCATGGGTGGTCATCAGTTTGAGTGAGCTGGTCACTTGCCAGATAGTGGGAGCACTGCGTTAGCTATTTTCACCAGAGTCTAGAGAACTCAGATATGCATATTTAGTGTTTGGGTTGGTCTAGCAGGTACCCAGACTTCTGCCAGGCTAGACGACAGACAAGAAAAAGCATATTCCTTAATATTTCCTGTGAATAGACTTACAGTTGGAAAAGTCATCTTATGGGGAAAGCAACATTTTGCGCCTACCTTCTTCCAGAGGAAGGAAAAGTGGTTGGTAAGAAATACTTTTTTCAATGTTTGCTGTAGAGATTTCTAGATTTCTTCCTGGAGAAGTACCAGAGACGCGTGTGTGATGCTGACCGGTGGGAGTTTGTCAACGGATGGTATGTCCTGATCATCATCAGCGACCTGATGACCATAGTTGGATCTGTATTAAAGATGGAAATCAAAGCAAAGGTGAGGGGGTGCCCACTTACAGCCTTTGGTTTTTCAGCTCATCTGATTGACCTCTGGCATCTTAAGATGTAAAAGCCAGACAGGGACTGGGTTGGGTCTCAGCTTGTCCCTTTTCTCACACCTGTGCACATGGGTTCATTCGATTCCTCAAGAAGTGGGGAAGGAAATCAGTGTGTTGAGGACAGTGGTAGCCCCGTTGTGCTCCTTTAGGAAATCCGGTGGCAGCTTCACAATAGTAACTGAAGTTTGAGAAAGTTGTTACTGGAGTTCCTAAGGTGCAAAAGGAGCAACTGATCCGGAAACATGTCACTTCTCCTGAGTGTGCATCGTGGCTCACTTGTGACCCTTGGGTCCCCTGGTGGGTACACAGAGGTCCGGAGCACTTGGTGCCTACCAGTGCCTGGCATGTACTGACTCTATCTCGGTGTGAGGCCCTGGCTCCTCCAGCACTGAACTGCCCTCCCCTGGGCTCTGTGCTGCTGGCGCCTCAGCAAGCTGACTTCCCTGCGGCGACAGCGCCTCCTCCTCCAGCCCAGCTGCCTCTGGCTCTGTCACACTGCTTCTTGTCCCACAGGCACTGCCGCTGCAGCCCCATGTGGATTCCTGTCTTTTCTTTTCTTTTTTTCTTTTTTAAGAGAGTAAAAGTTAGAATTAAAATAGAAAAATGGACAAGTGATACAGAATTTCACTTCACAAAGTCATGTGAATTTCACAGTATTTGTGGTAATACATAGTGTTGTCTTTCAACCAGTTATGCATATTACCAGATATATGCGTGTAAAATTGCAAGAAGGAAATGTATAAGAAATTTAGAAGAGAAAAAGTACAGCTGGGCGTGGTGGTGCACGCCTGTAATCCCAGCACTCGGGAGGCTGAGGCAGGAGGATCGGTGCAAGTTTGAGACCAGCCTGGGCTACAAAAGTGAGCTCAAGGCCAGCCTCAAATGTATAACGAGACCCTGTCTCAAAAAGACAAAAAAAAAAAAAAAAAAGAAAAGAAAAAGTACAAACAACTGGAAAAAAGGAGACGAAATAAATTAAAGCAGTAACTACTTCTTTGCATAGACTAGCAGAAACGCACAGTACAGTTGTCCAGTGGATTCCCATCTTTAGCCATCGGACCCCAGTCCCACCCACTTAGCTGCCGTAGTGGTCTTCTCTGCTGCCAGCCCCCTTTCTGCCTCTGTGAGAGACTTTGGGGGCAGCAGCCTCCCTTCGGCATGGCACCGAGGTCCTCCTTATCCGCTCTGTCTTGGGCTCTGCCTCCCCATCCTCCCTGGGTCTGACACTCCCTGTCAGGGCAACTCCTAGTTCTCAGCCTTGTGCTCCTTTCTCCATGTCGCCTGGAGCTTTCTCCTCCCTGTCATGTGGGTAGGGCTCTGCAGATGCCTCAACCATGAGAAGTGGGAGTGCGTCAGTGCTGGCTCCCAGTGCATGGTGTCAGCACTGGGTTTGTGTGCTTGTCTCCTCCTCCAGGCCTAGCACGCCTTGGGAGCAGAAGCTGTGTCAGGAAGTGATGTTGGAGCATGCCCTGAGAAGCAGCTGAGGAGTATTGCTGGGTTTTCTTTTTTTCCTGTCCTGGTAAATGCAGTCCTGATTGCTAGATATCATTGATTGTCCAGATCCACAAATTGAAATAATAAAAGGAAATAAGATATGCACATTTGGAGCTGTGTTCTCTGTCTTCTTTGTCTTACAAGGACAATTAGTAGCAACTGCTAAACATGGTAGCCATCCCACAGAGCCCAGAGCTCTGGGAGGCTGAGTCAGAAGGGTGGGAAGCTTGAACCTAGCTTGTATAACGTAGGAATTTTGCAGTACCCTGTCTCAAACACTTAAAAGGACTGGGAGTGTAGTTCACTGCAAAAGCCCTAGTTTACTTCCCCAGTACTATAAAATGAGTTAGAAAACCACACCAAGACAAAACCTCTTGGCATCCACTCTTTCTAAAGCACTTGCGTGGTTTCAGAGTTATTTCCTAGACCATGAAGTAGGTAAAGAAGGTACGTAGAGTGCAATACTTGGCTCACCCATCTTTTTTTCCCTTATTCCTTAGAATCTCACAAATTACGATCTCTGCAGCATTTTGCTGGGGACGTCTACGCTCTTTGTCTGGGTTGGAGTCATCAGATACCTGGGCTATTTCCAAGCATATAACGTGAGTGTGTGGCACTGGGGAGCAACACAGCGCGGTGGAGGTCGAGTCTTCCTCAGGTTCTCATAGCTGCTTTTTCATTGTCCCCATTCTGCGAGTTTCTTATTTTTTTCTTTCAGGTGCTCATTTTAACAATGCGAGCCTCCCTGCCGAAGGTTCTCCGGTTCTCTGCCTGTGCTGGCATGATTTACCTGGGCTACACATTCTGTGGCTGGATTGTTTTAGGACCATACCACGACAAGGTGTGTGGCACTAATCCTTCCTTCTCCGCACCAGGCGTGGGACCTCTTTGCTGGGTTTCTAGTGCTACTTTCTTCTCACTTGGTTTAAGGAAGCAGCTATATTTGTCTCCTCATTTGTATATTGAGGCGACTTTAAGATATGAAAACAATCGTAAGCAATTGCAAAGCACACGTCAGAGTTGTCTGGGTCGAACTCACAGGCACCCAGCTGATTATCAGATTAGAGATATTTGGGCACAAGATCATTACAGTAAAAAAGGAAAATGAATTGAGGATAATTATTACAGAATCTGTCTAGTTTAAAGGGTTTTCAGCCAAGCTAGTGAAAGAGACTGAAGGTGGGTAAAGACTGCCTGAAACGACTGCTTCACTTTGGGTGGTGACGCAAGCGTGTCTGGCCAGAGCAGGTGGTCTTGCTAACATTATCATCGCTGTGTCTTATTAAAGATCAGAATCTGTGGTTCAAACTCTCTCTGAGCTGCAGCCATCCTGAGGATCTCAGGAGCAGCAAAGGTGTGCCAACGTGCTCTGGTTTTAAAATAATAAATTTGCTCACTGGGTCTTTCCAGGAAATGAAATAGCCTAGGTAGTTGTTCTTGTCCTCAACCTACAGAAGTAGAAAGAGTTATTTCACATCATTTTTCATCCATGGGCCTGTGGCTGTTGGAACAAAAGAAACAATAAAAAACCCAGCAGCTGGCCCTTGCGGCTTGCCTGGTAAACACCGTGCTGAGCATGCCTGTGTTTTCTCTTGTTTTACCCTCACGACTCCCTAGAGCACATTTGGGTGCTTTGCAAGGAGAGAAGAAGTAGAAGATGTAGGCGATGGCTCCACATTTGTGGAACAATTTAACCCTAAATTGAGCTCTTCAACCTCAGTAGCTGCCTTATCCAAGATTTGTGATCAAATTTGGTTTGCAAATTGTCCATGAAACACGTTAACCACGAGCCCCAAAACTTCTCGCCCCACTGAAAGAAAACCCAGTGATCCAGCATGCCCTGTCTTCTCATTATGTCACATTTAAAATGTCCATAGGGGGCCATTGAGACGACTTAGCTGTCTAAAGCACGTGCCTAGGCAAGTGCACAGAGATCATGGTTCAATCCCCGTGGCACAACGTTCTGCGCTAGCCCCGCCCCCAGGGAGGGCTGAGCCGGCCACAAAATAAAATAAAATGTTCATAGAGAATTGTTGTTTGAAATGCTGTATAATTAATAGTGATGAACTCTGGGTTAATAGTAAATCTTAGTAAATGCATTGCTTTTCAAGTCCATATCACTGCTTTGAAGGTGATTCATGAGTAAGAATTATTCCTTGGTGTCTCTGAGATGGAGATTTTGCTGTGTTAGCTTTCAGGACAATTTACCATCTTTTTCCAGAAGCTTCTCTACTTCTTTGTCACTAGAGGGCAGTGTTGTACCACGTGGAGTTCACAGGACCCAGGATTCGGCTTTAATTCATTGGCTGGAAGAAGTTAGGGCAAGAGATCCTGTCTCCTTGACACCTCCTTCCGTTTCTCTCAACTCTTCCTTATTCTATAAGGTTCTCAGTTAATGTTGCTTGAATTTTACTAAAGGGCTACCGTTCTGAATGGTGCTCAGTCTTTATCTCCTTTGTGTTTACCCTTGTTCCTTAGCCTTCCAGCCCTGTGCCAAAATAGCAGGAAAGTGTCTCGAGGCTTATGGTTTCAGAGGCTCCGTCTATGGTCCCCTGGCTTCACTGTCTTTGGGGTTGTGTCAAAGCTATCAAGGAGGGAACTCTGTTCATCTTGCAGCAACTGAGAAGGAAAGAGGAAGACAGGAAGAGGTTGGAGTCCCAGTAACCCTTCCAGGGACATCCTTGATGGCCTGACTTCCTCCTGCTTGATCCTGCTTCTTTAAGGTCCAATCTCTTCCCACTAGTGCTGCAAGCAGGAGGCTCACATGTGTGGGTCTTGGGGGACCCCTGAGGTTCAGATTCCTACGCCTTTCTTCCATTTCCTTGAGGAAAATGTCATTATCCTTTTATAGAAAATAGGAACTTGAATATTAAGCGGAGTTTTGAGATGGCAAGTGGTGAGCACAGTATTCCGTTTGTAGCCCGCCCAATCTCTTGACGCATCCCAGCAAAGCTTCTCTCGGCATTATCTAACGTGCATCATGGCCAAAAGAACACTTAGTTTGACTCAAGAAACAGGATGGTATTTCCAGATCAGCTGTGAGTGACGAGCTCCCTAGCAAGTCTTACTCTTTCAGGTGTGTGTGTCAAGAGGACCTCGTGCAAGATGAGGTTACTTGCTTTGGGAGACTAGCTGCATTTCCGAGGGCGAGCACCATCCAATAAAAAATATATCGCGAGCTCCGAATGGGAGATTTGTGCATACTTTAAGGTCTTCCAGGAGCCACACTAAAAATAATGAAGAGACAGATGAAATTGATTTTAATTACATATTTTATTAAGCCTAGCATAGCCAAAATGCTACTTTAGTATATAAACAAAGTAACATATGAAGACCATGTGCATTCTTGAGGGAGGTGACACTGAGCCTATACAGTCTAAGGTCTTATTTATCTTCACTGCACATCTCATGTCGTAGGAGTGTTATGCTGTGGATCTACAGTGTCCCCCAAAAGGCTCTTGTGTGAGGCCGGGCTTCGTCTGTAAGCAGGTTAGGTTGTGCTGCCACTGTGTTCATCAGAGGCCAGCATGCTGAGGGGCAGGGCTCTGGCTGGAGGCAGGTCCCTGCGGTGTGGCCTGCAGCTGGCCCTCCCTCCAGGCTCCTGCCTTTGCTGTGTGCTTCCTGCCTGCCAGGAGCTGAGCAGCTGTCCTGCCCCAGGCCCTGGCACCTTGCTCTTTCTGCTTTGGCACCAGCCAACTAAAAACTCAGACCTGCAAACCTAAAAATGTGAGCCAGAGCCTGCTGGATGCTGTGGGCTTTGGGTATTTTGTCTGTGACAAAAGAGTGATTGAGGCTGTGAGGTGTTCAGGACTCACATGTGACACGTGGTGGGTGGCTCGCTTTGCCGGTGCTTCACCTCTAGACGAGGCTCCTGCTTAATGGGAGCTTCCTGTGGTCCCGCTGTGGGAGTCCATGGAGGAAGGGTGTCTCTGGCATTGCCTGGCAGGTCCACCTATGAGCTCCCCTCCCCTCCCCCTCCCGCTTTCCCTCCTCTCCTCCTCTCCTCTCCCTCTCTCTTCTCCCCATCCCCTTCCCCCTCTCCTCCCCTTTTCCCCTTCTTTCCCCTCCTCCCTCCCCTCTCCCACCCTCCTCTCCCCACTCTCTCTCCCTCCCTCCCACCCATCTGTAGCCAGGCTCGTTGGGAAATGCATAGTTGAGTGAATTCAATGAATGTGCAAGTCAGTGTGGTGAAACAATTTCAGTCTGGTTTTTGAATATTTTCCCCCAATTTATATCACTGCTTCTTTGAATCTAAACTCAGAAATTTCCTAAAACGAGAGCATGTTGTGATCCTCTGTAGCTCCTCTCCCCAAATTCATCCCAAATATCAACATTTTCAGATTCTGCCCATATCTGCTGAGCCAGAGGGACTTCAGTGTCACCCAAAACCATAGAAAGCTGAAGATTATCACAAGTGTTTTCTAGTGTTCTTAAAAATCACAGCAACACTGCATGTGAAAGTTAATTCTTTAATTCAAATAAACAACAGCAAAGACAACCCTAAAGAGGAGGTAATCAGGAAAGTTATAATTTGACACTGCTGCTTGATTGGTACCCAAAGTCTCACCCCTTTAGCTTCCTGCCTGCCTGTCGACACCTAATGTCATTGATTCAGCCAGAGAGTGTCCTGCTGGTGTTTCTTTCTGGCGCTAATGCACTTTGGCACTGCGCCCTGCGTGATGTCGGAGCACAGAGGGATAGAGGTTGTTGAGCTTCTTCCAAACCTCATCTTGAATTATTAAACATGGCTTTAATGTGAATTTTACATTTCCAGAGGAGTTTGCTTTCTCTGAGGGATAAATAATAACCTCGCACAATTCCCATCTTACAAATTAGAAGACCAAGGCATTGAGAAGTTGTTGAACCTTTTTGATGCCATGGGTAAAAATCTGCAGATCCTGCCTGGCACCTTTGTGACTCCAGGCTGCTGGTGTAAGCCGAGTGTCCCTTTTCTTTAAAAGAATTGCAAACTAATTAAAACTTTTACCTAAATGTTGCATGAGATTCCTGCCTCCAGCTCTGGAAGCAAACATTCTATCATTCTCTGAAGTGAGCTATTGAAGGCTGTGTTTGCGTTCAGGTGAAAGTTCTTTTGAGTTCAACAACAAAATTATCATTTGTTAAATGAATGTTCACTTTTTTGGTCGTGGTTCCATAGAATCTATGGGGACTTTAATGGGCATATCCATGTACTATTTGTTTGCTTGTTTATGGTACTGGGAAATAGTAATATCTGCTTTGGGGAGCTTACAGTCTGTCAAGAACTAAAGCCTGCAGGTCCTTCTGTCTGGACACACATTAGGACTTCATGTAGTGAATATTTTAATTTCATTTCTACAGACACTTCACTGGTTCAGAGTCAAATTACTGTCATTCTAAAATGACACGTTGTACTCCAATCACTTTACTTTTGGGGTCTCTGTTCTGACATTTTGCTTGAGTAAAATAATTCGTGTGTGCTCAAGGGGAAGAGAAATAGAGTGACCATGAACAGCATTAGGATGAGCTAGGTATTGGGTCTGTATTAGTTACTTTTTTTTTTTTTAATAATTTTTTTTTGCTTTAATCAATTTATGAACTTCCATTTGTTTAACCAACATTTTTTTTTTTAAAGAGCAGAGAATATTTATTCATGAATTTGTTGGGGGGTGGCACAGTGGAAGCCTTCAGGAGTGCAGGGCTCGCCACTTGTCCAGGGGACCACGATTCGGGATGTATTTCACCCCGCAGCCATCAGGGATGAAGCACTTCTCAGCCACCCTGTCTTCAAATTCATCTGCATTGAACTTGGTGAAGCCCCATTTTTTGGAGATGTAGATCTTCTGATGATCAGGGAACTTAAACTTGGCCCTACATAGGGCCTCAATCACATGTTCCTTGTTCTGCAGCTTGGTGTGGATAGACATGATGACCTGTCCAATGCGAACCCTTGCCACTGTGCCCTGGGGCTTCCCAAAGGCACCCTGCATGCCAGTCTGGAGCCTGGTTTGGGGATGGCAAGAGGTCAGATGCACAGAACATGCACCAGGAGGGGTGTCTCCAAGGTCCCTTAAGGCAGTCTGTACAAGCAACAGGCTACGTACACTGCCAAGGAGGTTACTGTGTGCAGTCACTGCACACTGGGCACCCACCAGCAGGGAACCCAGTCGGCTTAACTGACTGCAGCTGTATTAGTTACTTTTTAATCGTTGCCAAGACAAATACCCGATACTCAAAATGAAGGAAGGAAAGGTTTATTTAGCTCACAGTTACTAGAGGTTTCAGTCCATGTTCAGCTGGCCCAAGGCTGAGAGGAACAGAGCAGAGAGCATCCAGTTCATGGCGGCGGAACAGCAACAAAATGGCGGCAGAGGTAGCCAGCCAAACACGGCAGCAGAGCAGCAGCAACAGCTAGAGCTCCAGGCTGTCTCTCTGTCTCTCTTTATATTACATTCAGGCTCTCCGCCTTAGCTCCCGTCCTAGACTACACCCATAATCCCGGAAGTACTTCCACCCATAATCCCATCAGTACTAAAACCTATAATCCCAGGGATCATGGATCAAGTCTCAAACTCTAGAAGTCCCCGCCCAGTGACTCCATGAGGCTTTGGGGGGACAACTAGACATAAACCATAGCAGGGTCTGTCTGTACTAATGAGGAAACTACGAAGTGGAGTTGGTAAGTGCTGCCCACCTAGCTATTTGCAGTTCTGAAACTTGAAGTAGACTCGTAAGGTTATTGAAACTAAATAGAAGAACTGACCAGTTCACACAAGAAACTGCTGCTGCCGGGTTTTAACAGATGTGTATAGAAACCAGCTTTGACTTTGGATTGAAGACCAGTGGAGAAAATAGAGAGCATTTATATAGCACCCTGTCTTGCTGTTAATCTGTGTGTTAAATGATTTGTTCAACCGGGTTTTCCCTCTAGGTCTCTACAGAGGGTGACTTTAGCTGAGCTCATCAGAGTTGTTGATTTGGCAAAGGCCTGGGCATGACTGGTCCCCAATTGTACTCTGGTTTAGCCACAGGACAAGAAGTGTGAGACACGGCTTTGCTCTCCACCTAGGGCACAGAGAGGAGTCCTCAGGGGTGATCAGAAGCCATCCCCAGCTTTACTCTGTAGTTCTTGCTGATAGAGAGCAGAGAAGGGGCTAGAGCTCCCAAGAAGTCTGTCCTGCAGGAGGCGTGCAATTAGCCTTTCAGTGGTGACTTGGAGGAATGCAGTAGAGGAAGAAGAATGTAGGAGATGAAGAGAATGAATCCCATAAGCAAAAGACACAGGGGTGGCCGGGTCATTTGCAGGAGAGAAGCACAGGACGTCAATATTGATGAGAGGACTCGGGCCGCAGGCTGAAGACCTTCTTCCAGCCTTCTCTTGGTTTGGAGCTCTACTTTGCATCTGGACATTGTGTAGCCTTAAGAAAGAGAAGTGACTGTAAACTCACCTTCTCTGAAATCTACATTTTCCTGCAGCTTGGACTGGAGGATGAAAAGGTTGGAGATGTCCTTGGAGGTTGGCATAATAATTTAGTTATGAGTGCTGATGGCAGAGTGGAGTAGAAAGATGGAACAGAAAAAGATGCCATAGAAACACAAAGGCCTTTGAGGATTGAGGGAGAGGAAGATTTTTTTTTAAATGTATTTAGTACAGGGTCTCACTACACAGCCAGGCTTGTAGTGATCCTCCTGTTTTCAGCCTCCCCAGCGCTGGGATTACAGGCATGTGCCCCCATGCCTGGTCTCAGTGGCTGGCTCAAGGCAGCCCACTCAGTGCACCTGGGAGGCCGGGCTGATGCCACATGTGGTGCTGGGGATTGAATCCCCATCGCTCTACTTGCCTAAGCAGGCACTGAGTCTGCTGAGCTATCTCGCCGGCCCAGGAGGGGAAGATTAATGAATAAGTACTTTATTATTTTGAAGCAAATATTTCTTTGGTAGGAGACTGGAATCCATGAAAGGCATAGAGAAATGTAGAAGAGAAGCCCCTCTGTAGGTTAGGGCGGTAGGAGGGTTATTTGACTTTGCAGCAAGAGGCAGCACAACTCTCAGGGGAAGATGCTTCAGATGCTCATCACAGACCTGGGTTTCCCCAAGCCATGCTGACTTCAGGGACATGTGGGCCCTGTTCTGCAAGGGCAGAACTGGGATCACAACTGTACAGTAACTCATTTCATCTGTGTCCCTGAAGATAGTAGTATCTTTTGCCCAGTAGTTCCTAAAAGCTCTTCGGAAGTTTTTTATATTCAGTTAATATTTAACCCACTGGCCTCAGGATCACATTTATTAAGCACCCACTCTTCGCTTTGAGTAGCTGTTGCTGTAACTTGACAGCCCCTCTAAGCAAGGATCCCAGGGCTGCCCAGGGGTGCCTCAGGTCTGTTCCTGGGATCTAGGTGGGCACCTTCACCAGATCACCTTGGGCCAGTGTTTCTGCTGGATGTTGCAGACTGACCTGAGTCCCTTAGCACTTCTGGTGTTAGCCTGACATGATGTCTGATCTCCCTGCCCTTTCCTGGCCAGGATTGTCCTGTGGATCTTATGGCCTACGGTTGCTCCTGGCTGGGATTCTTCAGTTCTCCTGCGTGACTTGGGTTACTTTGAGAGATAGAGGTCAGGTCCTGTCACTCTTATAATTAGAATTTCTTTCATGGGCTGAAGGAAGCCTTAAGCAGAGGCCCCCAAAGCCCCAGAGAGAGAGCCCCAGAAGTCCACTCTGCCCCTGTGCTCTGAGGCTCAGCACCTACCTCCCCATAGTCACAGAGCACATCCTCCCGGCCCTTCCCGGGCCCCTTTGCCTGGGGAACCAATTCCAAGGGCCACTCTGCCACGCCCACCCCAGCTCTGCTGCAGGGCCTCAGGGCTTATCTACTTGGAAGGATGGGAAGTATGAGCCCAGTTACCCCCCACCAAACTGCCGACCTGCGGCAGAATTACCTAGACCCCTGGTTGGAAAGGCTATGGGAAGCCATTCATTTAACCAAACTTTCACATCTCTCCTTCTGTCCCTCTTGCTTCCATGTGTGGTTGGTGGCAATGCTTCCACAGAGTAGTTTGGCAGATTAGAGCCTTAAAAATGGTAGCAGCTTACTTAGCCTGGCAGGGTGGAACGTGTTTGTAGTGCTGGCCCCAAGGAAGGCAGTGGCAGGTGGATCGATGGTCAAGCTTAGTCTGGGCAACTTAGTGATTTAGACAGTCTGGGTAATGCTGTCTCAGAATAAAAAGCACTTTTAAAAAGTGCTGGAGGGCTGGCCTTATAGCTCAGTAGATTAAAGCACCTGCTTCAGCAGAGCACAGCGGCCAGGGTTTGATCCCTGGTGTACCATGCCAATCCCACCCACAGTGTGCGCTGAGATGGCAATTGAGTCTGGGCATGGTGGCGTGTGCCTGTAATCCCAGCGCTTGGAAGGCTGAAAACAGAAACATCACTGTGTCTTCTCTAAATACGAAAAAACAAAAAGAAAAGTGCTGGAGGTGTAGCTCAGTGGAAAGGCGCTGGGCTCGTTCATCACTACTGGAGTGGGCAGAGAAGGGGAGAAAAATGGCAACTTTTATCCAGTAACAGGAATAAAAGCATTATACACAGCAGTGCTCATTGCGTTGTTGTTTATAATAGCAAACACAGAACTGCATTGTCAGGGAAATAATTAATTTAGAATTTTGAAGGAATAGCCTGTGAGGTAGATGCTGTCAATGTGTGAATGACGTAAGCTGTTTGTGTCAAGTAGAAAAAAAAAAAAAAAGTCAGAACCCAAATTTGTTAGACAATGTGGCTGTAAGCATATAAGTGCTTAGGAAGAAGCCAAGCGAAATACCAAGATGCCATCTTCAAGAGTGTGATTTCAAATAGTTTCCTATTCATGTCATGTCGTCCAGCTGTCCTAAAAATCAGTATATTACTTCTGAGGAGAAAAACAGCTTTATGCAAGCAAGCTAACAACACCTCTCTGCTTTGCAGGAGACTTTATCACGAGAGCTAATGTCTGCTTCTCCCCTACAGTTTGAAAACCTCAACACAGTCGCCGAGTGCCTGTTTTCTCTGGTCAACGGCGATGACATGTTTGCAACCTTTGCTCAAATTCAGCAGAAGAGCAGCTTGGTGTGGCTGTTCAGCCGTCTGTACCTGTATTCCTTCATTAGCCTTTTTATCTACATGGTTCTCAGCCTTTTCATCGCACTTATTACAGACTCCTACGATACTATTAAGGTGAGCACCAATATTTGCTGCCCCCAAGCCATTGCGGCCTCTGTATGGGTTGGAACTTAGTGTAATAGTTATATAGAATATTATCCTTGTGTTTAGGTTTTGAGGGCTTTGTAGAGAGTAAAACTCGTATGTGTTTGTCTTAGTTACTTTTTACTCGTTGCTGGGACAAATATCCGACACTCAAAATGAAGGAAGGAAAGGTTTATTTAGCTCACAGTTTGTGGAGGTTTCAGTTCATACTCCATTGGCTCCAAGGCAGCAGAAAACAGTGAAGAGCAGAGGAGGAGCGACAGCTGTGGCATCCGTCAAGCCTCTGTCTTCCAAGTTTTGTGCCAGTGCAGAGCTCCACCTAAGTGGTGTGACTGCGAAGATCAAGCTCCTCTGAAGACGAGGACTTCTCCAGGGAAGCCAGGCAGGGCTGGGCCAGGCAGGCAGCAGCCAGGGAAGGGCTGGGCTGGGCTGATCCCACAAAGTCTTCCTCAACTCTTTTCATACACTTTTTGTGCTGAGTCGGTCTGGGGTGGCCCCTCTGGCCCTAGGGTGGAACCAGTCACATCCCAGGGCAGGCCCTCTGCATCCTGCAGGATGGGGCCCCCACAGCCCAGAACCAGCCAAGGTTCCTCCAGTTGACACAATGTATCAGCTACCACAGTGCTAGAGGCTAATTTTAAATAGGGATTTAGGACTTTGTCCCTGTTATCCAGATTAGAGAGGGTAGGTTTAGAAGTGCTTTAAGAAAGATACCAGAGGGGGCTCGATAGGATGGCTCAGTGGTCTAAAGCGCCTGCTTAGGAAAGCTTAGGCAGCTTAGGCAGCTTAGGCAGCTGCAGGGACCAGGGTTCGATCCCTGGGGCATCACATACTGCACCAGCCCTGCCCTCAGGGCAGGCTGAGCCGGCCATAAAAAGAAATAAACAAGCAAGAAAGATACCAGAAAAGAGGAAGTGTGGGCTGAGTCCAGTGGCTGGGCTGCTGCTATGTTAGTGACCAATGCACCCAGCTGTGTGGCCAGCCAGGACTGAGGACTGAGAGGCACATTTTCAGGTATTGCCATTCCTTACATAGGATGGTATGGCTACTTGAATGTGCAGCTTTCCAGCATAGTCTTTGGGGCTGTGTAGTGTCCTGTTTTCCTAAGCCACCCAATGTGCCCTGTCCTTCTACACTGGACTCGTTTAACTAATTTGCAACTTTAAGGAAGCCTGCTTCCTCAGGGGCTGGAGTCTGCACAGCAGGTGCTTGAGCTTGGAGAGCCCTGCTTTGGATCCAGAGCTTAAGCACTGTGAGGACTCAGTTAGATCCCTTTGGGTGGTGCCCAAGACTAAGGAAGAGGAAACGCAGGTCATTGGCACTGTGGGCAGATGAGATGTCAGGGCCTGACAGAAAAGAAAAAACCAGACCTCACTGGGGGTAAGAGCACAGGGCCCAGAGGTCTTTCTATCTGCTGAGAAAACTCAGCCTTCACTCGGCAGCCACCTTCCATTAAAAGCAGAGGACATAACATCACCCACTTAGCAGTATGGGGACCACAAGTCTCCTCTGGTCTCAGTCCTGGCACTCTAGCTTTAGATTTTGGACTACTTGCTGCATCCTCTGTGGGACACACTCCCTTCCAAGACTTTCTGGAGCTTTCCTTTGGGTTGTCCTCTGCTCCCACGGTGGCCCTGGCTCGGCTATTCTAGGATTTGACAGTTTGATTCATCATTGTTTTAATAGCACCCTTTGGGTCTGAGCGAGGCCTGTGGGAGAGTTTTGTTTCAGTAAAGATGAATTTGGTTTATTGGCAATTTTTCATACTGTATAAAATGACAGCATTGTGTGGTTTTTCAAAGAAATATCAGCAGAATGGCTTTCCTGAGACGGATCTGCAGGAGTTACTGAAGGAGAGCAGCAGCAAGGAGCAGCCCTGGAACGCGACCCCGGCCTGCCTGTCCTGCACTTGCTGCCTGAGGAGGTCAGTACTGTCTTCAGCCTCCCCACTGCTATAGTGAACTTTGTAGCTTAAGAAAGAGTCATTCAAGGTTAATGGGGTTTTCAGCCCTGAAATCGGCTTATTGTGGGAAATACTTCACCTTTCTTTTTCTTTCCTCCCACACAAATTGGCTCTAGAAATGAATCATTTCTTGTAAAGCAAAATTGTGTGCAAAGCTACATGACATGCCTGTATCCCTGGGGGCTATCATAAGATACCTGCAAGAAGGCATGAAGGATGTCCTTAAAGTCCAGAGACTGGACTCTTAGATGGACAGCCCAAGGAAGAGGTCGGAGCTCTCATTGTTGGAGGTCGAGCTCTGAGACTGTCCAAAGCCATTCTCTTCTTTCACAGGGTGTGACCCCCATGACCTTGAGCAGAACATGAGTCCTGTGTTTGTCCTTGATGGCAAACCTGTAATAGCTGTTCCCTGGCCAGCTGTGCTTTGCTTACTGTTTGTCTGGATTCTTAAGAAAACGTTCCAGACTTCATGGGACAAGGTGTGCCACATAGTAGCTTGAGGGCTGGAATTGGAGTGAGATGAGTTTTCTTAGATGTGCCCATATGTGTTTTAATTTGAAGTCAAGAGTAGGAGTTCTTGACAGAAAATACACTACCCATATATATATATATATATATATATATATATATATATATATATATATTTTTTTTTTTTTTTTTTTTTTGAGAAGGATCCTCTAAATCCAACTTCTAAAAAATAAAAAAATAAAAATGGGAGCACATAACCGCTACTTAGAACCACAGGATATATTTTTCTGGAAATCAATTTGTATAGTATCTTGGGATTTGAAATGATATGATTGAGCATATCCAAAGAATGTCTGGTAAATATGAAATGAGGCCTTCTGAGAAGAGGTACGTTTTCAAAATCACATTTTGTCTTCTCAGAGCCTTCAATTATTGCTAAAGAAACTGGGATACAGAAAATAGAATCCTCTTAATAGTCAGCTGCCTCCTAGGAGGCAGTCTGGATGGAGGAAGCGTCTCGGAGTCGCTCTTCTATGATGTAGTTAACTTTGAGGGGGAAATTGGAAAAAAAGCAGCTGTGACTTCTGAGAAGTAACTGATGGCTCTCTGGTGTCCTCGGCTTGCATTGCAAAGAGCCCTAGGAGGCAGTTCTAAGTTTGCTGCTGCAGTCCCTGGAGATAGTGAAGGACTTAGGAAGTGCGCTGGAGGTCTTGTCGCTGAGACTGGATCTGGGAGGGGAGAAGGGCCCTGCGGCCCTCTTGGGTTGTTCAGAAGGTGCCCGGTGGGACGCAGGGTGTGTCCACTGCAGGAATGAAAGACCCGTGGCCAATGGGAGAGAGCACCAAGAAACAATGTGCCTGTTGAACTGAACTAGATGATGCAAGTTTTGAAAAAAGAGGATTTTAAAGATAAGTCAGAGGTGTCTATGGGCAGGGGATATAGCTCCGTGGCATAGTGCACACCTGGCAAGTGCAAGGTCACAAGTTCAATTCCCAACACACAAAAAAAAACCAACATAAAAAGGTTAGAAGTGTTCATTGTCAAGTGTGACTAAAAGACAGTCCTTGGTAAAGGCAGTTAGAGTGACATCAGCAGACTCTTTAGACCAAAGCTTCAACCTCACAGGGAAGGGAAGGACCCTGCAGAGAGTAAGTGAAGGTCACATGTCACGGTAGATGGAAATGGATTGTAGTGGGACTCGGAGAAGAAGCCGTGCCTTTGACCCCATCAAGAGCCTTACCTTCATATGCTTCATGGCCAGGAGCAAAGAATGAAAAGGAAGGCTATGAACAGAGCGTGAGTACTGGAGAAGGGCCTCACATGGGCAGCCTGGGCACGCAGAGGTTGTGTCTGATCTCCCTTGTCTGGTGACCATGATGGGTGGCACCCAGCTCAAACCCTTGCAGGGCATGGATGCTCTCACTCATTCTCAGTAGAGAACAGAGCAGTCTGATGACCACATGCAGTGGTCCTCCTTTGAGCAGCTGATAGGGTCCCTAATCTGATCATCAGAGTACCTGTTTTTTTCTTTTTGTTTTTGGACCCTGCCACTCATCAGCTGTACCCTGTGATCACTCCTCAACTTCTTGGCCCCTCTGATCTCATCAGGGTGAGCCACGTGACCCCTGAAACCTCACCCAGGTCTGATGTGGTGTGGTTCTTCAGAGAGGCATGCTTGAGCAGATGGAAATTCAGCTTTCTCTATAGCAGTGAAGGAGGAAATCGGGTCCTTGCAACCATCAGTAAGACTTCATGGGGGAAAGTGTGGAAAGACTCTAAGGGATGCCCAGCTGTTCACAGTTGTTTCTCTACTCAAGTCTGATGCTCTTCTTCCTCTTCCTCATATATGTTTCCCTAACATAATTTCTGTGTGCCTGGAGTATGGAGTATGCTCCTAGTTCTTAGTGAAGTTTTAAATCCTTGCTCTCTATTCTTTTCTCCTCTCCCATCCTGTTATAGGAGAGGAAGCGATGACCCCTTGATACTTATTAACTAAATTCTTCTGAGAAGATGAATTTTGGCTCCTTATCCAGCTAGAATGCCAAGGGACCTCCAATGCCCCGCACCAGCACTTCTAGAAGGATTGTCTTAATTATGGATCAAGAAAGAGGAACAACTGTCAGCAGGCTGACCGCGACTGAAGCTCCAAAGATACTCTTTTATAAGCTTGGAGAATGAAGAGCAGACCACAGGCTACTGATGGAAATTAGCATCATTGGGCAGTGGTGATGAAATTGTCTGTTCCTCTGCTGATTTATGAGAAGAGTCGTAAGTGAAGAAGTCACATTTCAGAGAGTATAAAACAAAGATATTTAAAGTTTTATATTTAAAGATGTGTGTTTATGGTCAGGTAAGGGTTTCTTTTGAAAGTGATTCTTGGGTTCAAAGACTTCTTGTGATTTCGTGACTTTCCTCGAAGTGTAGTTGGTTGCGAAAGCATCTTGCAGCAGACACTTCTCCACCTATCATCCTGTGAGTTTTCTTCTTCAGCATACATGAGGTAACTGCTGACATGGCCAGTGGGCTAACCTGGAAACTGTATGTATCAGTTGCGCTAATTGTTTGTTGTACACACATGAGGAGCGGCTGTAAACTACAGCACTCGTCATTCATCTTAATGCCTGACCTCCCCTGTGCAGGACACAAAACTTTGTCAAGCAAGGAAATATGGTATATTTTTCCATAAATAAATTTATTTTTATTATTTTATATCACATTCATAGTAGTTATTAAAATGTGTTATTGCCTAATATCTCCCAGTTAAAATTCAAATCACATCAGTATTAACTGCCTGGTCGACAAAAAGGATTTCTAATTTTCTTAAAAGCAGTGAAGAAGATATAGGAGCTAGTATAAAGTTATTCAGTACACATTTAGGATAATGACTTAAGAGATTAAGATCACTTCATACATAGATTTATTTCCTACTGGAACTACCTCAGGGGTCAACTATCCTAAGTTTATTGATGAAGAGCAGAATTTGAATTAAGTAGGACTCTGATCCCAGCGTTTTCTGGTTTATATGCAAATTATCCTCCAAAACCTCATGGGAGGTGACTGGGCCATGGGGAAGGTAGCATACTTGCTCCTAGGAGGTGGTTCTGGATGAAGAGGTAGATCACGAAGTGAGCCCTGGGTCTGTCTCTTCCTGCTGTTCCCTTGGTCTCTTTCTCTCTGCCTCCTGCCCTCCATGCCATGGACTCTGTCACATCTGTGGTGCCCATCCACCAGGCTGCACTGCCTTAGAGTCAGCTATGGACTGAACCCTCTGCAACCTATGAGCCAGAAGAAGCTGTTCCTCCTTCCAACTTGTAGGTGTGGGGTGTTGGGTCACAGTAGTGAGAAAGTAACTGAGCCACAGGCTATTCCTCCTTTTCCCTGGCTGTGGCTGTGCCTCTGTCCCTGCCTGATTTTCCTTCTATTGTTCTCTTTGGTCACACCCATATCAAGTCTAGCTAGGGAAAATCATCCAGTTAAATGTGTAAGATAGTAAATGACTGGTCTACATATGGAATCGTTTGTTAAAGTTATTTTTGTTAATTTTTAAAAATAAAAACATGCTATGGTTGATTTTTAAACTGCATACCATTAAACCAGTGGTTCTAGGCTCATTTACTTAACTGCAGATTCGTGTGTGTGGTTAGATCATTTATTAACTGAGTGATCTCTACAGACTTAGTTTTCTCCTTAAATAAACTTTCTTCTTGCTTAGATTGTAGCCTTGACTTCCATTTGAATAGGAGATTAATGATGGTCTCTTCTGCTCATGGTATTCTTTTGTTGACTTTCATGTTTCCTTTTCTTTTTAAAATTAATTGAGTTTATTGGTACATTTTAGATATACACAATGATCCCATTCAGCTTAGGGAATTTTGTACCTGTACTTGATAAATCTTTTTTTTTTCTGTCTTTTTGAAACAGGATAATATAGTTGTTCTTTTATTCCCATTTCCGTCCCCTACCTTCAACTTCTCTTCTCCTTTTTATTTACAAAAACTTTGTACTTTTTCTTTCTTTTCTTTTTCCTTCCTTTCCCAATCCTTTCTCCCTAGCTCCCTTTCCCATTTGAACATTTTCTGTTTCACTGCTTTTATTTCTTTACACTCAAGCTGTACAACATGCTTTCAGGAAAAAAGTGTCTTCCATGGTTACCCAGAATCTGTGGAAACATTACTTATTTTCCTTTTCAGTAACTTTAAACACTTGTCACTTTATGAAGTGCATTATTTGTTTGCACTGTTTTAAGCAATTTCTCATAACTCTTCCAGTAGACATATCTGAGACAAATTATGTTCTTATCCTAGGCCTCCATTTATGGGATTCAATATAAAAGCTAGGAGACATGTTCCTTCTGCCTCCTACTTTGGTCCTGGCATTTACACTCCTTGTAGAATTTACCTCCTTGGCTTGCAGTGCCGTAGTCTAGCCAGATGTCATGTCTCCAGCTTGTTGACTTAGGATGGTAGGACGGAGATGGCTATGAGCCTTCAAGACACACTTGAGTTAAAATTCCAGCTTCACCTTTGGTTTTGATAGCCTGGACAAGTCCCTTCCTGCCTCAACTTAGAGATGATAAATCTCCCCAAATCGAGGCTGGCTTTCAAGTCATGTACTTCATACAGGGCCCTGCATTGATTTGAAACTTGAGCCATTCTTTCATTTTGATTCTCTGCCATGTTTGTCGGGGTTTCTGTGTGTCCATGACACAGGGCAGACATTAAGAACACAGCTTCTGCCTTCTGTCTACCTGGGCCTTTCTATTTTTCCTCCACTCTGAGTCTCCTTGCACAAATCACACTGTGTTAGTCAGAATTTCTACTGGAACAAAACATTCGAAGGACACAACTGAAAGGAGGAAAGGTTATTTTGGCTTGCAGCTTCAGAGGCTTCAGTTCATAGCTCCATGGCAACAATGTGGCATGGGAGAGAAAGCTACACATCTCGTGGCCGTTGGGACGCAACATGATAAGGAGCCAAGAAAAGATTAAACTTTCAAAGTCATGCCCCCAACCACCGTCTTCTCCCCAAGGAGTCTGCACATTCTCATGGCCCATTCACCTACCAACTTCTTAATGGGTTCACCAGTGAATGAAGTTAGCACATTCACAGTGCAGTCATCTCTGTATGTATCTTTCATGTTGGCAGTCAGGATTAAGCATCTCACACTCCATGCCTCTGTTTCTCCACTTGTAAAATGAAGATTGTAAGAATTAAGTGAGTCATGGGTAAAATGCATAAAGCCAGGCATGGTGGTGCAGACCTGTAATCCTATCACTTGGGAAGTTGAAGCAGGAGGATCATTGCAAGTTTGAGGCCAGCCTGGGCTATAAAGTGAACTCAAGGCCAGTCTGAACTGCATAGCCAGATCCTGTCTCAAAAAGAAAATAGTAACATGCACAGAAGAGCCACAGCTCCTGGGTGCACAACAAAGATGAGATCTCAAGTAGTTTCCTTGCATGATTTACAAATATGCAAATCTGTTTACCAGGGTCAACCAGGAAAATCTGTAAGTCGTAATGAGCTCACCACGTGTTTGTAGACTTTGTTCTAGTTAGGGTCCTAAGCCTGCAACGTCCCCCACCAAGCTTTGTCCTGGATGTGGTCAGTGGGTCAGCTGTGAAGCATGACATTTGCATTTAGCTGTGGAGTAGCAACAGGTGGAAGCAGCATCAGTGCCCACCACTGGGACACCTCTGTCACAAGGGAGAACAAAGCCCCCAGAGGTGTGTGGGCTGTCACAAACCCTTGGTCCTTCACCCTGGTGAGACTCTCAGTCCTGTGCTAAGATCCTATGGCCTTGGTCAGACTCACTAGAATGTGTAGCACACAGGTCAGCATGCTTCCCGGCCCACACTGATCCAAGGTGGTGAATGTAAAATGGTGAGGGGGCGTGTATTCTGCCATAACTGGTCATGGGATTCCTGCCACTGTCCCCAGCTTCTGCTAAGAGCCTGTACTTTCATAATATAAGAGCAGTACACTGACCCAATGGAAGGCCAGATGCGGAGCTCTGGGTTTATGAAAACTGCAGTCACCCAGAGTTTTGACTTAGGGGCAAATAACTAGTCACATGCTGGGGCTCAGTGACCCTTGTGTAAGAATTTCCCAGCATTGGCACTGGTGCTCAGGAGCCTTAAAGTGGTGGCAAAGTATGTTTGATAAATTGCTGCCAATGCAGGCCCAGTAGAATGTTCTTGTCTCAACTACTTGGGAGAGTAAGGCAGAGGGCTTTCTGGAGTCCAGGAATTCAGAGCCAGGCAGGGCAACACAGTAAGACCTCCATCTCTTAGGAGAATTAGCATAAGCTACTACCACAGTCTTGAGCACAGAATTGCTTCCTGATAACGTAAGGTGTTGTAATGCTTCTAGATGATTCCAGATACCTAAACAGTTGACATTTCGCAGCTGCATATCACAGTAACATTGCCTGAGCAGAGCACGTGTCACTTCATCATGTACCAGGTCCATCTTTATTTTCATGTGATTTGTGCAAGTTTCATTTGGCTTCAGCTGACCTTAAATTTGAAGATCTCAGCTGTGTATCCCAGCGATCCTGAGTCTTCCTCCAGCAAATACCTAGAATCCTGCCCTCTCTTTTTTTTTTATTTTATCATTTTTAATAAGAAATAACAATAAGATAGTTTTAAAACATGTTAGTAGTACATTCTCAATAATTCCTGCCCTCTCTAACACAAGCACCAAGTGACTCTTGTCTGACGAGGCAAGAGGAGCCTCACAGACTACAAGGCCTAACGACAGCAAATGTGTGACAGAGGAACAGGAAACCAGTGAGCCAGGGCTGAATGAACAGCTCTGCTTTCTCTTTTTTGACTCTGAAGGTAATCGACAAGGCACTTTTAACTTTGTGATTGTGTGACCCGTGCTTTCTTAAAGAACCCTGTTCCTGACTCAGTGCTGTGCCACGACAGGCTTGAAGTTCTTAGTATTTTTTTTTTAAACAAGGGGTCCCCTATGTTCATTGTTCAGTGGGGGCCCTAAGTGAGGCAGCTAGTCCTTAGCAATAGGACTATATAACTTGGTGTTGAAAGCATGACCTTCTAAAGAAAAGCTCAGAATACAGTCTGACAACTTTTAATTTAATGGGTTTAATAAAAGGAAGGAGTAAACCTGAGTTGGAATTGCTTTGAAAAAAAAAAAAAATACAGACTTTTTTAGAGCAGCTGGAGGGTCACAGCCTGGGTGAAAGTGGAGCTGCCCTGTCTCCCCGTTCCCAACTGCGCAGTCTCCTCTATCCGCGGCCCACACCAGTGTCCATTTGCCACAAGCCCCCTGAGGGAACCGCATCACCTGCAGGACCACACAGTTTGCGTTAGGGGTCACAGGGGGTGCACATACTCTGTGGGTTGGGACAACTGTGTCATAATACGCATCCGCCCCGATAGTATCGTAGGGAAATTTTAATGCCCTAAAAATCTTCTGCTGTGCTTGGCCATTCCTCCCTCCCTCCTCCTGGCCCTGTCTCTGGGTGACCTCTGAGCTTCTTACTATCTTGCTAGTGCTTTCTTTTTCCAGAATGTGAGTGTTAGTGCCCTACAGCCTTATTCATGGAACTTGAGCGCACTGTTTTCATGTCCCTACAGATAGATGCTGTGGAGCTGCCTCTTATTTGCCAAGACGGAGACTGAATCCTGGGGCTGGCAATGTGGTCAGTTTCCATGTTGCTTGGGGCCGTCAGGGGCTGTGACATTCCCCTTTGACCCACGCACGTCCCCGTCCTTTTTCATGGAAGAGCTTCATTTTCTGGCATTCCAAGTAACATTTTTCTTTTGAAATATGACTGGCTTCAGGGCATTGGACTCTTAAAGTCAAACATGTCTGCCCAGTTGCTGGGTCACCTCGGACTTCGCAGGGGAGCCCGCTGAAGCTGGTCAGACAGCGTAGCTGCGCGCGCAGTCTCTCCATCACTCCATAGCCACTTGTTTGCAGTCCACCAGGCCTTACCTGGGAATGGATCGTGGGAAAGCTGCCAAACACGCTGTTTCTGGGAGGAAGAACTCTAATGGCATGGGAAAAGTTTAAACCAGATCTGAAAGTAGATGGCCAGTACGTTAGAGAAAGCAACACGACTCCTGACTGCTCTACTCTGGACTCATTTACAGCAAATACTATTGCAAAGCAGTACATAAAATCGACGGGCTGTGTTTCCCCTGCTCTGTCTCCGCTAGAGAAACAGGACGAATGAGTAGCACATGAGCATTTCACACCACCTTCTCTAACCAGGACAGCAAAACTCTGACTTCTTAAAGACCCCTGGGAGCTATTGACTACAGTGAATCGAGGAGACAATTTATTAGCATGATGTATGTTTCTTAGCTTCTAATGATACATAAATTATCCCATGAGCCAGGATACATATGGTTTAAAGACAATTTTAAATGAAAGCAATTTTTTTTCCCTGGCAACACTAATTTCCTAGCAGCAGTAAATTACTCATCCCCCGCTGACTGTGGGTTGTGGTCATTATTCTCTCCTTGAGGTTGAGCGGATTCCCCCCACGGGGAATGTTTGCTCTGACAAAGTGAATTTATATCCCCACGTGTGAGCCTGCCATGCCAGGTCCACAGAAGGAAAGGATATTAATAATGCCTTTTGGACTCCTCACAGTGTCTGTATCTTCCCGAGTGTGTTACCTTTGATGATGGAACAGTGTTTGGTCTTCGCTCTTGGTTCGCCTTCGGGGAGGAAATCGGAGGGTGCTATCAATATTTAATCTTCTCCAGCTGTGGGGTTTAAAGGATGTTTCCCAGGTGCCAAGCAAGGGAAGTGATAAGTGCCATCAATTTTTAAAACACTAAATAACTACATGATGTACAGGAGGAAAAGGATGGTGCTATTAAAAACCACTAACACAACATGTGTTGGTTGATTTCCAGGGTTGCCTAGGTACTACGGAGGCAAGGAATGAATGACAGGATCTTTGGCACCAGTGGGAGAGGCACCTATGTACAAATCGAGCTAAGCAGAACAGAAGGATGTTTCTTTTCCCTTGATTACTTAAGGTCTCTTGCCAGTGCCAGAAAATGCTAGACCCAAGCTTGGAGAATAACTTGTATTGAGCCAGATAGCCCTGGTGTGGTATGAGGGAGGAGGGCTTTGTTTCAAGGCAACACAGTGGCAAAAGCTTAGCCATTTGAGAGAACCTGGTTACTGAGGACAACTACCTTTTGGAGGGGAGGGTTCTTTTTTCCTAACTTCTATTGTTGAGAGCCTCATCTATTAGGATGAATGGGTTGAAGACCTATTTCTATCGCCTGACTATTTCTCTTCATTGTTTTGAGACAAGAAGGCTATCCAAGACAGTCTGATTCCACATAATCTCTCGCCACCACTCTGAAGTCCTCTGACCTTGGCCAGCAGCAGTTTAGTGTCATAAAGGTGGTGAGCCCATGGGTGTATCCGAGAACAGGGTCAGCCTGACCTCTGTAGTCTGAACCTCACCCTGAGCAGGGCCTTCTGAAGACTGCCCCGCTACTGTGACAGCGGTGGAGACGCCAGATGGATGGCAACAACTTAGAGCCTGCATAGGCGGGAGCCTTCAGAGCAATCACTCCTAGGAAGTGCTTTGCTGTCGGCCTCCCTCGGGGACTAAGGCAGGGAGTATGGTGTGTGTGGAAGGGAGGAGATGAACGGATGCTGGAACTCTGGGAAGGGGTTGTCTCGTGCTTCTGCCCCTGGTATGGCTTGTGTCCAGATGTCCCCCCAAAGCCTCATGCAGTCATAGGTGGGGCTTTTTTAGAGGTGGCTGAATCTAGAGTGCATGGCTGATTCATGGTGCAATGTTAGGATTAAGGTTGCTGGAGCTAAGGGTGGGCGATTGTTAGATCAGTCCACTGATTGGATTGGCTCTGCCCTTATCCTGTGGTAGCCTGGATACAATAGGCTTGTCTTGTCCTTTGCTTGCTTTGCTACCATCTTCCTGCCATGAACTATTTCACCTCTATGATCCCCCTCTGCCATGTACCACTCAGTCTTGAAGCCAGCTGATTATGGACTGAAACCTCTATGAACTGTGATCTAAAGAAACCTATCATCCTTTAACTTTGAATGTTGGGTATTTTGTTTCAGCAATGAAACTAGTAACCAAGACATCCCCCGATGGCCTTGCTTTGGAAAGTGGTAATGACCACATTCATGTCAGAGGCATAGTGTGGGCCCAGGTGTCCTGATACAGGAGGGGACAGAGCAGAGAGGAGAGCATGGCCTCCACTTCACAAAGGAAGAAAAGATGGAGTTAAACACATCCTAATGCATGCGGGGTGCTGGTCTACCCCCTCATCTGGCTATGAGGAGAGACTGGCAGCAGTTGGTGCCCAGGCCAAGGCTAGGGGGGGCCTCCTTCCAGCTCACCAAGCACCCAGGAGAATACCCCAGAGGACCAGAGATAGCAAACTCCTAACACTTCCTTAGTGTGTGGAACACGTGGTGGGGATGCACAGGGAGATGCCCAGGAGGGATTCTGTACCTTGCCACGAGGGGGTCAGGGAGGAAGTGTGCCCTCTGGTAATTGGTGAGGGCTCTGTCAGCCCCGAAGGCTGACCATGGAGCAGGGAGCCTGCCTCCCCCCCATAGGGTATAGTGAACTGCCTAGCAGGTGACTTGCAGTGCCTTGCTGCAGCCGTAAGGTGATCCACACCAGCACAGAGACCCTAGGTGACCAGCAAGACGAAGAAAAGAAAGCCATCATTGTCCACAATCACTGTTGGAGAGCAAGACCCCTCCTTCCTGGTCTGTTGTCTGGGAGAATGGCATTCCAGCCCAAATTAACATGGAGACTGCTCCTCAGACCTTTTGTCTTGAAGTCATGGTCCTGGAAGTTTTTAAGCAACCAGAGAATGATGGAGGGCTGATTCTGGACTGAAACCTCTACAAACTGTGAGCTACATAAGCCTATAAGTGCCTGCTTGGCAAATGCAAGGTCTTGAGTTTAATCCCTGGTGATGAAAAAGAAATACAGAGTAATGGGTGGAGGAGGGGGTTGGGTGAGTCAGTGATGGCTCTAGGTTTATACTTCCCTTGTACAAACAAATGGTTCTGCAATCCTGGAGAAGATGAGCACAGAGAGAGGGCATCCTGCAGAAAAAGGACATCTGGAGGTTGAGTGACAAAGAGTGATGATAGGACCTGTTATCCCTCAGGACTTTCTCTAGGTTTGAGGGTCCCCAGGCTTTCAAGCCAGGTTAAATATTCTGTGAAAGTTTCCATGTTTATATCATTAAGGTGAAAGAATTTCTGTTTATTTTCTCAGTTAAAAATCAGACAGTTTGTCAACTTTCAAAGAAAAAAAGGGGGAAAAGAAAAAAAAAAAAGTAATGTGGATTTAGAAAGGTTAATGTTTAGTTGTTTGATCAATCTTATATACCTATATGTATTAATCTAAACTGATCCGATGATGAAAATATGTAATATAACCATTGTTAAATTTAAACAATAAAAGAATTGGAAAAAAAAGTCAGACAGTTAGGACTGAGGAGATAGCTCAGTGGTCTAAGTGCCTGCCTAGGGAAGCACAATGGCATGGGTTTCATCCCCAGTACCGCATGCCATACCAGCCCCTGCCCGAGTGCACTGAGCCAGCCACCAAGAACTGACTTGCTGGTGCGTGCCTGTAATCCAAACGATGGCAAGGCTGAAATAGGAGGATCACTACAAGTCCAAGCTGTGCCAAATATGAAAGAGAGAGAGAGAGAGAGAGAGAGAGAGAGAGAGAGAGCACTAACTGCATGGATACATATTTCTTCTCCACTGGCTTTTACAAAGAAAGCCAGACCATTTGACCATAAGCAGCTGACAGGGTGACTCAGTGGGTTAGAGTTTATTGGGCCAGCGTCATCAGGAAAGTGCCTTAAAAATAGTAGATACTTAACACTGTATCTGAATACATCTTCTATGTATTATACATTTAAATAAGGGAAAGTAAAGCTTATTAAAAGAAAAACTAGGGGAAAATACTGATTACTTCTGTTTATCTGAGCCCAGTAGTCAAGAAGGGTATTCTGAATTTAAATCTGTAAAAATCAATTCACAAAAATCAAATAGATGGGGCCAGAAAGATGGCTCAGTAGAATAAGCGCTTGGCTAGCAAGTGTAAGGTCATGAATTCAATCCCCGGTACCAAAAACAAAACAACCCAAAAAAACAATAGATTTTACTGTATAAAGCAAAATTGCAGAAAATTATGCATGTGAACAAAGTTTTAAAAATGTATTGAGGAAAAATAATTATAGCATATGTCAAGGCTTAGTGTACTTAGAATATTTAGAGCTATGCCTAATTCCTAGAGACATAGCAATCACTGTGTTTTATGCTTATGTTTTACATGTTTAGCAAAGTTCTTTTTCTTATGTATTTAGTACAGGGTCTTCAGGGTCTCAATATGTAGATTGGACTCATAGCGATTCTCCTGTTTTCAGCTCCCAAGCCCTGGGATTACAGGTGTGCACCACCAAGCCCAGTCTCAATCATGGTCTCCAGCACACCTGAGCAATCCACAACAGAGAACCCCCGTCTCTGTACCTGCCTAAGCAGGCGCTTTAGTCTGCTGAGCTATCCGGCTGGCCCTCACACAACGAAGTTCTTGATGAGTAACATGAATTCAGCAAATGATGTATTTTTAAAAGCTGTCTTTGGTTACATTCCCGCTAGCTACACATACTGCTCCTCATGCCAACAAGCACACAAGTTGCACCACAGGATTCTATTTCGTCAAAGAGAAAAATGAGGACAAAGTCTATCACCTGCTTGTCCCCACTGCCCACAAGGAATGTGCATTATGTACTTCAGATGTGTACTAATAAAGAGGACAAGCTGGAAGAACAGTAGATGGCCATGACTTGCTTCTAGCCCAAGATTTCTGCTTTCAAAGCCATCTGCCTCTTTTCCTCTCTACTGTTGGTCTTTATCTAAATAAATGCTTGTGTGGTGGAATGGAATGTTTAGCTTACTTAATGAGAAATATGACTTGTGTTTTCAAATAACACCTTGTTAAGCAGTGTGCCATGAACTCAGAGAGTGCTGGTGCTGATGGAAGGTGATTTTTACCTTTATGGGGGGAGTTCAACTGTTCCAAGTCTCAGAAACCTTATCTGTAATTTACAGATGATACAACTGAGAGTAGAGAGAAGCTTGGCAACTTCTCCAAGGTGGCCGAGTGGCTAAAAACCAGTAAGACAGCCAGACCCAGGCAAAAGCCCATCTTTAGCGCCATCACTGAAGTCACGTTGGCCCTCTGTTACTTTTTTTTTGTTTTTTTCAGGACCGGGGATTGAACTCAAGCCCTTGTGCTTGCCAGGCAAGCGCTTATTCTACTGAGCTATTTCCCTGGCCAAAAGCCCATCTTTAAAACTTGAGACTTCCTATCTTGGTGTAAAGTCCAGGAGATAATCGGTATAAGCAAGCCCCAGAAGGGATGAACTGGCTCATTGGGTAAATGGAGATAAAATTAAGTATACAAATGTGTTTTGTGCACAAATTATAAAACATATGGCAGAGTAGCATTGTATCGTGTATAATTACAGGGGTGCACCTTGAGGTTATAATGTTAAGTGAAATAAGTCAGACATACAGCTTAAATATCACTTGATTTCTCAAAATATAAATTAAATTAAAGACCAAGACAAAAGATGAATGATAAGAGACAGAGAGATTTTGCAAAAGAGAAAAGGACCAGGAAATGGTGGGAAGGTGGAAGCAGGGGAAAGGAAGAGTTTAAATAAAGAACTAAGATGTGTTATGTACACGTGTCAGTTCTCCATGATGAATGTAATCACTGTACTTCAAACATGTACTAATAACGAGTAGGATTTAAGAACGTATGAACCTGGGTGTGGTGCTGCATGCCTGTAATCCCAGAACCTAAGAGGGTGAGGCAAGAGGATCCCTATGAGTTTGGGAACACAGTAACCTATGAAGTGAGGTAAAAGCCAGCCTGAACTGCATACCAAGACCCTGCCTCAAAAAGATGGGGTGAAGTTGGGGGGGAATAAAGAATGTATGAAAAGGAGGCTATCAAAGGACTCTCTTAGCTGTTTGGGTGTGTTCCTCCTAATCTAGTATTTTTATAGCCACCCAACTGTCAGTACTGATTAATGGATCAAAGTTCTATATCTACAATTAGAACCTTATGCAAGTGGTACCTTAAAATATTATGCCCACTGGGGTGGAGTTTTCTAGCACGTGAAATACTGAATCATCAAATAGTTGAAACTGAAAAAAGATGGTCGGTCACCCCTAAAACCTACACTCAGCATCTCTTTCCTGTCACTGGCTGGAAGCCAGGAAAGCTAGTGTGAATAAGGTGTTTCAGTGTCACTTGTGTTTTCTTCATGCCTTCGTGTACCGTGTGGTCCCTGAGGAACTCAGTGGTTGTATGTGCATCTATTTCAGTGCACCTTGCAGAAGATGTGCTTCCCAGTCTCTAGTTTATTTTTCTGAACCATTTGAGAGGAGGTGGTACGCATTATACAAGGAGCACAGTGTGGGTACCATAACACCTAAAGGAGGTGACTTACTATTTAGTATACATTTCAAACTCAAGAATAATCTTTCGTTTAATCACAATACAATGAAAAATTCAGGAACCTTAACATTGATATAGGTTTTTACCAATCCATGGTCCATAGCTTGGTTTCAGCTGTCCTAATACAGTAATTCTCTTTATCACATTCTATTCCCTTTCACAGCAAGATCAACTCCCAGGGTCACCATCAAATTTAGTGATCATGCCTTTTCAGTCTCCTTTGATCAGGGAAAGTTCCTTAGACTTTGCCTTTAATGACACTGAGATTGGTAAATAATAATTTTCACAATCTTTTTTTTTTTTTTTTTTTTTTTTTAAGGCAAAGGTCTGCAGGGTGTTCACAGTCTTACTACTACACCCAACTTGTAGTGATCCACCTGTTTATGGTCTCCTAAGAGTTGGACTTACAGGAATGCACCACCATGCCCAGTCTCAACACACCCCGGGGGTGGGGCTGGCATGCTGAGCCAGCAATTGAGACTGGGCATGGTGGGACGCACCTGAAGTTCCAGCATTTAGGAGGCTGAAAACAGGATCACTACGAGTCCAAAACAGGATCACTACGACTCTGCAGACCCTGTACTAAATTAAAAAAAAAAGAATCAAGTTATGCATTTTTGGCAGAAATACACAGAAACACTCTATTTCTCTTCTCAGAATGTCCTACCCTGACTGGTAATATTTATTTTCCTCATCAAGTAACTGTGTGGTCCAGCTTCTCCACTGCTGTAGTGGTCATTAAACCACATGGCTCAGGCCTCCTGCTGGGAGGAGGGTAACTGATGGATTTCCCCCATTTCTGTGCTCACAGTCTCCCAGTGGGCACCGGCTTCCCACTGCCATCTCCCAGGCGGTCTGTCAGCAACTCTACTAGCATTGCAATTCATATCTTTTTAAAATTAAGTTATTTTATTATTTATTTGCTTTCTTGTTCAGGACTCATGCTATCTACCTCAAGAATTCAGGGTGACTTAAAAGAAATGACTCAAACAGAAAAAAGAGCAAGCCATCCGGCATGCTCGCAAAATCTGTTACTGAAGAAGAGTAATTTCTTTGCACAAAGCACCAAAACTAGATTTATTTTCTCTTTGTAGTTCTCCAGTGAGTGTCTACTGACATAAGGCGACTGATGAGAGCTGTTTCCCTGGGCCATGATTTGCTTGTGTTTGAGTAAATATACAAATGACAACAGTCTCGCTCTTAAAAATTGGACCGATGACACAATCTCAAATAATTGAGGTTTTTCTAGGCCTGTTCAAGAAACACTGAGTAAAGTTTTTTTAATACTAACACTCTATCATAGGAACATGACTGACACTAAGAATAATATCTTACATTTATATAGTGCTAAAAGGTTTGCAAAAGGCTTTTACATACATTATTTAATTTTAGCCTCACAATAGTCTTGTGCTGGGTACAGCTTGTATTATTGACCCTAATTTATGCGTGAGGAAATTTTGTTCTTACAGAAGTTGAAAAGTGAAAGAAAGCTAGTTGAAATGCTCATGGATTATAAGAAATGTGCCAAAAGCCTGGTATGAACTATTTGTTTCTGAACCTATCTACTACCCACTGTAACGCCTGGAAATTTTTATTTCTTCTATAATATTCAATATAGTTGCTAATCCACTAGAATTAGTGTTTCCAATTTGTAGAGAACTTTCTTTTAAATCCATTGATTATTTTGCTACTTTTTGCAATCAAGGTTCAATAAATAAAATAACACAACTATTGAATGTGAATCCTTTTTCTTTGACATGGTTGAAAAATTACATAAAAGAGAAAGAAAGGAGCCAGGCTTAGTATTTTAGTTCTGATTTACCTAGGAGGTGGGATTAAGAAGTGTCGTTAATATTTTTTTTTCCAGTATGAATACTTCTTCAAAGGATGCAGTGGGTGTTGTAAGATAATGATTTTAACACTTTCCAGAACAGCAGCTTCCTGGAGAATTACTTATTTTAAATATGTGGTGACTTCTCTGTGTCTCAAATAATGCTTTTTTATCAGCTGAGCATTGGTGTTGGCTTAGTACATATTTCTTATCAGTTGTCTTGTATGTATCATGTTCAAACAGCATGTAAGTGGATTTATGTCTCAATTGTGATATCTCTCCCTGACCAACAGCTTCTTTACATTTATTGTAATTACTGGTATGTATCTATTCATTGTTATAATCCTAACTTGTGTTTTTTACAAGCTTTTTCTTGTTCCTTTCTCCTCTGCTTTCTTTTTACTGGATTAATGTTATTTCCCTTCCTTCCTTCCTTCCTTCCTTCCTTCCTTCCTTCCTTCCTTCCTTCCTTCCTTCCTTCCTTTTTTCCTTTCTTCCTTCCTTTCCTTCCTTTCTCATAGTTACTCAAACTTTAAGCCTTCTTTCTTTATAAAAATCTAACAAATAGGCTTTCAAGACGGCTTTGCCACCTTGTGGTCCCACAGCAATCACTCCTAGTTGGCTTAGTTTTTGCCGGCATTTGGCTTCTTATACTTTGCAATTTTAGTCTTCGTAATATGGATAAAGTGTTATCTTGTGGTAGTTTAACCTGTGCTTTCCTCATGGCTTTGGACCATCTTTCCACATGTTTATCAGCCACACATTTATATGTTTGGGTGAAGATTCCAAGTACTTTGCTCACTTTAAAAACTGGACTTGTTTTATTATTTATTTGCAAGAGATCTTGTGTACTAAAAGGTACAAGTTGTCCATCAAGCACACATCAACAAACTTTCATAGACAACATACGCAACAAATTTTCCTCATTTATGGATCACATTTTTATTTTCTCAATGATACATTTTATAGAGCAGAACTTCACTATTTTAAAGTTTAAGTCAATTTATTAAATTTTTCTTCTCTATGAGCACTCTGTCTCTTATGTGACAATTTTTTTGATATCTCATTTTGGTCTGCTATATTTTCTTCTAAGAGTTTTATGATCTCAGCTTCTGTGTATAAGTTAATGACTCATCCCAGACAATAATCCTTCAAAGGCTGACATTAAGCTCATGTTTTTCCAACATGATGTTCTGGCACCATTTGACAAAAGACTATGTTTCTTCTGTTGAACTATTTTGTCTCCCTTTTTGAAAATCAACTGACCACTTTTATGGGCTTTATTGTGTTATACTCTTCTATTCATTAGACCGTGTGGCACTGTCACACCGTCTTCATTACTGTGACATCCTTTATCTTTGAAATGAGGTAGTACAAATTCTCCAACTTGATCTTCTGTTTCAAAAGAAGGTTCATGGATGCTTCACTTAAATTTAGAATCAGTTTGGCAGTTTCTATAAAAAGGCCTGGTGTTATTGAAATTACTATAACATGTGTTCTAGAGATTGAATTAGGGTAATTAAAATCTTAGCAACGCCTTAAGTTGGCATTTCTCCTATCTATTTCTGATCTGAATGGCTTTTTATTTCATTTAATTGCCTTTGTGCACAGTTAGAATTTCCCACTAGAACATTTTCACTTTGTTCCTGATCTCAAGGGAAAAGGTTATAAAATTTTGCCATTAACTGTGATTTTGCCTGCATTTTTTCACAGGTGCCCTTTATCAGCTTCAAGAACTTCCTTCTATTTCTAGGTTGCCCAGTTTTTAAAATCATAAGTACTGACTTATGCCAAGGACATTTTCTGATTAATTGAATTGACCATATAACTTTTTTTATATTGTGCTAATATGACTAATTAGTTTGATTTATTTTTTTTCAAATAACCTTGCATTCATAAGACAATTTCCTTTTGATCACTCTGTATAACCTACATGTGTTATTATATTAGGTTTAATTTTGTTTTGACTCCATCTTACTATGTATTTCAGGCTGGCCTTGAACTCCTGATGATCCTCCTGATCCTCCTGCCTCAATCTTACCAGTGCTGGATTATAGGCATGTACCACCATGCCTGGCTGATACTAATATTTAAAGGGTTACTTTAATATGTTTATGAGTGATGTTAGTTTATACTTTATATGAGTCTTATAAACTATAGGTCTTCTTTTCTCTATTACCTCAAAAATTTTCTGTAAGATGAATATTATTTCTTCTTTAAATATTTGATAGATACTGACATGGTGATATATGCCTGCCATCCTAGTGACTCTACTGCCTGAGGCAGGAGGTTTGTGTGTACCCGGAGGTCAAGGTTAGGCTAGTCAACATGGCTCAGACCAACCAACCAAAGAATCCATTTTTTGGTAGATTCCCCAAGTGGAGACATCTGGAACAGGAATTTTGACAATTAAAAGATTTTTGAATTGTATGTGCAACTTCATTGATAAGCATAGAGCTAGCCATACAATCTGCTGCAGCATCTGTTGGTTTTGGCAATGAAGTCTTTTTGTCATTTTAATTAAAAGTATATTCATCAGCATAAGGCATTCTAAAGTTATGTTATTACCTTTTTGATATATGTCAGACTTAGTACTGTACATTTATGTTTTTTCCTTACTTTTCTTGACTGACTGTTAAGGTTTGAATCTCAAATATACTTCTAAAGTTTTATAATCAGGGCTGGGGTGGTAGCTCCGTGGTCTAAGGACCTGCCTGGCAAGCTCAAGGGCCCAAGTTTGATCCCTGATGTCGTGCCTGTCCTGGAACCTTGTGTTGGCCCCAGAACCCCGGCCATGGTGGTACATGCCTATAATCTCAGTGCTGGGGAGGTTGAAACAGGAGGATCAGTATGAGTCTGAGCTATGTAGCAAGACCCTGTAATGATAAAAAAATAAATAAATAAAAGGTCTCAGGATGAGAGGTGGGACTATTGTAAGGTGATTGGATCATAAGGGCTTCTAATTGCATCAAGGAGTTTATCTATTCCTGGGTTACATAATTTGAGGTGATGAAACTTAGACGGAGGAGCGGAGGGGCCAAACTGCAGGAAGTGAATCATTGGAGTGTGTCCATGGGGCCTGCCCTTGGTCCTCAGTCCCTCCTTTTAGGCCTGGAAGGAGAGGAGTCAAGTGACTGCCCCTCTGAATCTATGAGCCACAATAAATCTTTTCTCAGATGTTTTGTCATAGCAACTGAAGGCTGACACACACATTTACTATGGGCATGTCAATTTTATTAATATTCTCAACCAATAAGCTTTTGATTTCTTTTTTCAATGCATATATTTGGTACAGGGTCTCACTATGCAGTTCGAACTCGTGATGATCCTTTCTCCACCATGTCCAGTCTCGGCAGGGTTGGCGCTATCTGTGGTGCTGGGGATCTGAACCCTGGTCCATGCTGCTCTCGCCTAAACAAGCACTTAGTGCACTGAGCTGTCTTGCAGACCCTAAGCTTTTGATTTCTATTGGTATTGATTTTCTGTTTGTTTTCTATTATGGTTTCTAGTTTTGTGTTTATGGTTTCCTCTTTCTACTTATTTTCACTTTATTCTCTTTTTTTAAATTTTATGTCTTTATTTTTTTCTTGTTTCAGAACCTTTGTTTATTCATTCATTTTTATGGCTGGCTCAGCCCGCCCCCAGGGAAGGGCTGGCACAGCATGTGGTGCCCAGGATCGAACCGTGGTCCCTGAAGCCACCCAAACTTTCCCAAGCAGGCGCTTTAGACCACTGAGCCATCCCACCAGGCCCCTTTATTCTCTCTTTTTTTTTTTTTTTTTTTAAGTTTTTAAAATAACAGTTTTAGGTAATTGAGCTTTTCTCCCCCTGTAGCAGTAGAGATTGAACTCAAAGGCCTCACACTATAGCTCAGTCTCTCCACCCTCATTTTTTCTTAAATTGTGAAATAAAGTCTAGTCAAATTGCCCAAGCTGGGCTCCAACTTGTGATCTTCTTGCTTCAGCCCCCCAGAATGCTGGAATTACAGATGTACACCATCACATCCATCTTAGCTAACTGATTTTAAACCTGATTTTTAGAAGAAGTGTTTAAAGCTATGCAAAACTTTTAAATACAGCTTTGGCTGCAGCTCATAAATTTTGATAGGTAGTGTTTTCATTATTGTTCAGTTTAAAATATTTCTAAATTCTCTTGTTATTTCTTTGTTCATGCATGGGTTATGTGTGTGTTGCTTGGTTTCCAAATGTTTGGGATTTTCTAGATTTTTACTTTTGATATTGGCTAATTTGCTGACATTTTGGCCAGAAAACAGTTTCAGATCTCTTTGATGTATTGAAACTTGATTCATCATTCAGAATATAGCCTATTTGGGTGAATATTGAATAACTACTTAATAACATATCTCATAGTTGATGGTCATACTTTGTCAGAAATGCCAATAGGGTTAAGTTGGTTGATAGCATTTTTCAAATATTCTATAGCTTTATGTTTTTTGCCTGTATGTGCTATCAATTATTGATAAATTTTCAAATATCAAGTCATGATTGTGTATTTTTCCTTTAGTTACATTAATTTTTTATTTTATATCATTTGAAGGTTTGTTATTTGATTCATTGATCCTTTTGTCATGTTGAAATAACACTTTTGTCTAGTAATAAGCTTATTTTTTAACATTTTAAAAATATTTTATTTTGGTACAGGGTCTCACCTCAACAACTTGGTCTCATAGCGATCCTCCTGTCTCAGCCTCCTTGGCACTGGGATTACAGGTATGCACCACCACGCCTGGTTTGGTGGCCAGCATGGTGGCATAATATGCAGTACTGGGCATGGAACCCAGGCCCTTGCACTTGCCAAGCAAGCACTTGTCCCTTGCCCTACCATAAGCTTATTTTAACAACTGTAGTATGCCATTGCTATGCTTTGTGTCTATTTGTTCTCCCAAGGACTCAGGCAGTCATGGGGCAGACTTCTAGACTGTGTGATTAATTCATGATCCAAGGCTAGGATATGGGTCTGAGTACTGCTGGGATTATGAGTGTGAGTGTTACACTCAGCCTGGGGCAGAGAGCCTGAAGGCACCTTAAGGAGGAAAGAGACTTGCTCTCTGTGGCCATTGTTGCTGCTAGGCCTCCCGTTTGCTCTTGCTCTTTGCCACCACCATGAAAGGTTGCTCTCTGCCATGTGCGTCTCTGCCTTGGAGCCAGCCAAGTATGGACTGACACCTCCAGTAATGGAGAGCTAAATATATCTTTCCTTCCTTCATTGTGGGTGCCGGGTATTTGTCCCAGTAATGAGAGAAGAGTAATTGAGCCATATCTTTTAAACTGTCAATGCATGTGAACGAGCATACTACTATTCTATTTACCATTATAGAAACTGAGTGAAATTGACCAGCAAATATGTGAAAAGAAATAAAGTGAGTCTTAGAAATCATAGGGAATTCAGTGAATGTAGTCTTCCACAATAACATCTTACACCAAGTCTTATTTTCATTTTTACAACTGTTTACTTATGTATTTCCTCCTATAATACATAGGTCATTATTCTTACTAATTTTTATATTTTATTCCCCTCATTGTGCTTTCCCTCTACTATGGGACATATGCATATAATCAAAGTAAGCCATGTCCAACTAAAGTAAAAATAAGATGTGAGCCACCTGGAAATATCCTCTATTATGGCAAGATAATTTATAATGATGTGTTTTGTTGGTTTTGGTAACTGAGCTACTAATGATTGCAAAGCAAAGTATAAAATAATATGAAGTAATTGTTATAATGTTCTCCTTTCATAATATTATAGAATCCTGCTTTATTTTGTTTTTATTTCAGACTTTATTAGATTAAGGAGAACACTAAGAATGGCTTAGCTCTTTGTCTTCCAATTAAAATGAACTCATTTTAAATGGGTTTGGAGGTTAAGCATGCTCGTTGTTTTTACAGTACATTTGTGTCTTAGTCTATTGTGTTATTATTTAAATTACCCAAAACATAAAATATTAATCTGGCCACGATCCATCTGATTCAATTGAGAAAAATCAATCCCAGGGATGAGAATATTAGTATTGTGTTACAGCTTTCTTTTGAAAAACAAGGAAAAAAGTTTAGTACATAGAATGGAGAAAATTCTAGCAGGGTTTATTTACAACTGTTTCTTTTTGTCCTCAGGTTTACCAGAATAAATATTTGTGCAGCTGAAAGTGTTGCTGGTAGCAGGCTCTCCCTGGCTGCCTCTGGTGAGGCAGACATCAGGTCATGGCTTCAGCACCAGGTTTGGGAGAAGTTATCCTCCTGCGTGAGGTGTCGTTGCCTACACGCAACTTCCGCCTTGCCTGAATGGTTCCTCTGCACCTCGCCTGGGTTAAATATATGTACTCCTGACACTACTTTCTTAAAGTACCTTGGTGTGAGTCATACATTACTCATGCTGGAAGCTTAGGCAGGCAAACTGAGGCCTATTTTTGGTAAGAGTGGACTTAAGGTCTTCGTGATGCTCCTGCCTTGATAGCTAGCAGGCAGTTTAATCTTACCACTTTGCAGGCAAAGTCAGCCATAGTCTTCGTCACTTTAAGTTCATATCTAAGCATCTGCCCTTCCCATTTTCTCCATTGGTGGCATCTAAGTCGATCCAGATACTAGGGTGGAGTGGTGGGAGCAGACACCAGGCTGTGTACCACACTCAGTCTTCGGGTGCTGACTCTGTTCCTGCTGCTCCTACTGCAGATATTCTCTGGTGTGCTTTTTTTCAACAAGAACTGATTAGTGCTGTTCTACAACACTCTACTCAAGAGAGTGGCTTTGGTCTCTCGTGGGTCTGGCTATCCGATGCCACCTCTCCAGCAATGGGGCTCCCATATTGCTGTGATGCTAGGCTCCTAAACATGGACATTGCCTCACCGAGTTGCAGATGGAAAGCAGCGCACACTACTCTGTTCATATTGGCCAAGATAGGCCGCGTCTTGCAGGGTGAATGCTGCTCATAGCTCAGTGCCTCGAAGGGGCAGGCTTAGTTCTCACTTGCGTTGTCGCCTTCCTCCATCGACCCTGGTGCTATGCATGCCCTCTTCATCCCTGCATCTAAGAGGATGGAGTTGGGACCCCTGATGTCAGAGTAGAGGAAAAAGAGGATAAAGGGAACCTTGTTCTGGTTCATAAATCTCCCAGATTATTGGCCCTTTAGGCTTGTGTCTAGTTGTCTTCCTAGGGCCTCATGTACACATAGGCAGGGCTTTTTCTGAAAAAGTGGCTGGATCTAGAGTGTATGACATTGGACTTAGCTCATGATGCAGTGCTATGTCATGGGCATTGGACTAAGGCTGTCAGAACTACCTGCCCTAAGTAGCCTGGATAAGATAAAAAGGGCAGAAAGACACTGCTAAGGTCCCTTGTTTGTTTTTCTACCTCTGGCCTGACATTAACTATTTCTTCTCTGCCATGCCCTCGTGCTGCTCCCTCTTGTCTTGGAGCTGACTATAAACTGAAACCTCTTTGGAATGCATGTCACTCTTGTCTTTTTGATGTGTACTGCTCCCGGTGTAAACTCAGTTACTGTCATTCTCTTTCTCAAGAGTAGTACTTGAAAACAAGAGACTGGGCCAAATACCATAGCCTTGACAGGCTACAATTTTGTATTTCCTTGAATTTCCAAATATCTGTGTCAAAATTGTGTAACTGTTTATATCACATTGTATGGAAAGTTATTAGAATATCAATGATGGTCAGAAAATATCATTTCCAAGCTAAGTCAAAGATATTTGATACTCAGAAAGCCAGTGATGATAAGCTCAAGTACCTATGTTATAGAGTAATAGTATCACAAAGCTTTTTCTGTTGGAGGGTTAAGAATGTAAGTTAACAGACCAAAAATTGGAGAAAAAGAAAGGCTATAAGGATAGCCAATATTTTGGCCCTTACCCAGGATATAAGAGAACCTGTGCTGTAATATCCTATAACTCAGAAGTGTCCTAAATTTTCTGGTCAAGGAGATTATGGGACCTCAGAGGAAAGGGATGAATGAACTATAGTGCGTCTAAGGAGAGTCACCCAGAGAAAAACATTCTCTCAGGCTTTCACAGAAAGCAAAATGGCCAAGCAATGGCCATGACTCGTCCCGAAGGCTGACACTAACAACAGTTTTACAAAGTACTGTCTATGGTTCCAAACTTAATCCTTAGGGGATTTGACCCTGGAAGATACAAAAAAAAAAAAAAAAAAAAAAGAATTTTTTGTTATACAGGTCTTGCTTCGACTTGCCCTTGACCACCCAGCAAGAAAAAGAAAAAAAATGCTTAATTACAATGCATGAAACGCAGAGCTAGATTGGTGAGATGAGCTTTAGCAAGCTTAGATTCAATAGCCTCCAACATTACAAGCTTCACTGGTGGCCCACTGCAATTGCAAAACATTTGACTGTGTATGTATCTGCTTCCTCTTAGTCCAAAGAGAAGTATATTCTTTTCCTTTTTTATATTTTTTTCTAAGCAACATCAATAGGGAGGTGGGTCATGCCCACACACTGTACTCTGTAGAATGATTGTGAGGCAATATGTCAACTTTCAAAAAAAAGAAAGGGGAAAAGAAAAAAAAAGTAATGTTGACTTAAAAGGGTTAATGTTTAATTGTTTGATCAATCTTATATACCCATATGTATTAATCTAAACTGATCTGATGATGAAAATATGTAATATAACCATTGTTAAATTTAAACAATAAAAATATTAAATTTAAAAAAATAAACTGAAACCTCCACAAATTGTGAGCTACAAGCAACCTTTCTTCTTTTTAACTCTGTGTGTTGGGTATTTTATCTCAGCAATGACAGGAAAGTAACTAACACACTGTCCAAAGCAAGTCCAATGCATGAATTGACAGTTGTGCATGGAGAAGTCTTTTTCTCCCCTAGAATATCACAGCTTATGTTTTAAAATGCACACTCTTCATGTTTGTAGCAGCACAATTCATAATAGCTAAGTCCTGGAAGTGGCCTGTACATCCATCCACAGACAAGTGGATGACAAAGGTGCTATTTATACACAACGGAGTGCTACTCTGCCATGAAAAGATGAACTTGAGTCACTGGTAGGAAAAGGACTTGGAGAGCATAAAACTAAGTGAAATAAATCAGACACACAAGCTTATGTATTGCATGGCTTCTCTTATATGAACAATCTAAAATGCAAATAAAGACAGAAATAAAATATGGATAGTAGGAAATAGGAGACTGATCTTTTCCAAAAGGGAATGACCAAGAGATGGAAGGAGGAAGGAGTAGAGGGAAAGGGGATGGGAAAGTGGACTCGAATTATGTTATAAACATGTATCAATTACCCATTAGGAATGTGAGTATCATCTGCAATCCTGCAGTAATACAAAACTGAAATAAAAAGCCCACTAAAATAGAACACAACTTGCTACATTATTCCCACCTTCCTAAGCTTGACAGAGGATCTATGCTTCTCTAATAATTTAACCTGAGCACCACTGGGTGTCAGAGACCACAGCCCTGTGGCTTTCAGTGTTGTTTTTTTCTCCAAAGACAAATTCTTCTGCCCAGGTCAGGAAACCCTATCTGGTCTCCAGGGAGGGCATTCCACTTGTGCGTCTCTTCTCTTGTCATGGATTGTTTATGGACAAAAAGTTCATGTTTAGCTTCTTTCTGCGCTTAGCCTTTTGAAACTCGAGACAATCCACTTCTGCAAATCACAAACCTTGGTGTTTCAGATTATTTTTTCTGCTACAAGTTTAAGAAAACCCATTTAGGGCCTGCAGCTGAGAATTGTCTTTGTTCTTGCCATTTTTCCCCCCTTTTAAAGATCTGATGTTTGTTTTTCTGCTTGTGTCCTCCCTCGATGGGTCCGTCCAGAAACAACAAATGCTCTTGGCTTGGTAGGCCGAGGAGTGACAGGGGGAACTGCGGATGATCATCAGAGAAAACCTCCACCACTGTCTCCAGATGGAAGCTCATCTCAGTTGGAGAGCAGTGAGGTAGTTGCTAAACTAAAGCCTGCTTGGATGACAGCCTCAGGGCTCTGTTCTCCTGAATGAGTTTCTAAAGTCCGCTTTCCTCAGTGGCTGTGGATCATTATTTCCCAGCCCATGAACTCCAAGGCTCATTGTGCCCAGGATTCACAGTGCTGGCTTCCTATCTTTTGCTTGGGACCTTTCCTTTGAGAACTATGTCTGTGGTAGAGTAGTAGGCAAGCTCACAGGACATGGACATCAGTACCCAAGGGAAGCCACTGTAATTTCACTTAAAAGTGAGAGAAACAGGAAGCTCAATTTAGAGCCCCATGTCTTGAACCATTTAAAAGTTAATAAATCCTTATGTAGCTATTAAGTTGTATGTATTCTTCTTATCTATAATTACTTATGTTTAAAAGACTTGGCTATATTTACTTACAAGAATTTGCCATTTAAAATATCATTTTAAAGATTAGATTATGAATATTATACAGGCTTCATTACAGGTTGTTTTCAAATTTTAGAACCATGTAGACAAGCTCCACATAATCCCACCTTTTCCAGATAACAGTTCAAAATAAAGGAGCATTTATTTGCAGTAGTTTTTCTTTCATACAAGCACATGCTTTATTTTTTTTTTTTAATTTTTCATCTTTTTGAGACAGGGTCTCACTATGCAGTTCAGGCTGGCCTTGAGCTCACTTTGGTAGCCCAGGCTAGTCTTGAACTCGCACCAATCCTCCTGCTTCAGCCTCCCAAGTGCTGGGATTACAGGTGTGCACCACCAGGCCCGGCTACAAGCACATGCTTTAACACAAAGAAAGCAAAATTGATTATATAGTTTTTATATTGTGCTTTTTATAAAAATATTAATGAAATAACGAGTATGTTCCTAAGCCATTCTATACACTTTGATACATATTTGTTATGTGTGCCCAGCATTCCAGTCCATGGATATATTTATTTGAGCAATTTCAAATTAGAATTTATGTTATTTTTAACTTTTAAAATATGCAAATAATACCAAAATGCTTACATTTGCATTAAAATCTTTGTGTGCCCCTAATGGTTTCTTTAGAGTAACTTCCCAGATGTGAAATTATTTGAGTCAAACGATATGAACATTTTAGGGTTCTGGATATATCATCATATATAATCTTGATATATACAAGACATAATAAATTCTAGGATGTGCAATTATTATTTCATGCTTTTTATGTATTATTTTTATATGTAAGAAACAAATGATGTTACTTAAACATAACATTCCCTTACCACTCATAACATTTACAATTACTGAAAAAGGTTTTGTTTTTGTTTAATTTATGTATTTGGTACAGGTTTTCACTATGCAGTAGGGACTCCAGGGATTCTCCTGTTTTCAGCCTCCCCTGTGCTGGGACTGCAGGCATGTGCCACCAGGCCTGGACTCGGTCACTGGCTCAGCAAGCCCTGGGGGCAAGGCCTACGCTGCATGTGAGACCGGGGATAGAACCCTCCTTCCCAAACTTGCCAAAGTAGGCACTTAGTCTGCTGAGCTGTCTCACCACCCCGAGAGTGTTTTTTGGAGTTACTTAAATATAAAATTGGTTTATATTTTATTGTCATCTGCTGCAAAACAGAAACAAAAAATCATGGCTAAAGTATTCACTCCCCACCTTCCCATTCCTCTGAGTCCCTTTACATTTCTGTCAGGTCCATGACCTTAACTATCACTAGCAGTGCTGTGATGCTGCATTTTATTTTATTTTATTTTATTTTATTTTATCATTTTCCTTTCTTTTCTCCAGGATTTGCTTCCAACCACTGCCATCCATTCTTAAAATCCGGTACTGGAAAAGCAATGACAACTAAGTCACATCTGCTACCAGAGATCACAAAGCACATCTCAGTGCAGAGATATTAAAAATGTACCTCAGGAAAGGGGTGCGATATATTAAGTTGCGCACTTTCGGCCCGAAGAGCTCTGCTGGTCGTTCCTCCCACCAGCACTGTGCAAGGCGGCCCATTTCCGGCACTCCTCACTCCCCGCTGGGAGTCTCCACAGAGAAAAGCCTGGCTGGCTGGCTGGCTGGCTGGGTGATGCGCAGCATCTCACTTCAATTTGTGCTTCTTTCGTTGTTTGACCTGATGAAATTTTTTTCATACATTCTCAGTCACTTGTATCTCCTCTGCCAGTTGTTCAAATGCATGGCTAATTTTCCTATTCTGAAGTTAATCTTTTATCTGTGAAGAGCTCTCTACGACCTCCCAATAAAAGCTTTAGAGAGGGAGTGAGTCTCTCACCTATCATATGCTGCAACTAGTTTTCTGCCTTGGGTATAAGTGTGATTTTATATTTTATTTTTATTACATACTCATACATCTGTTTGCACATAACCAAATCAATGAACATATTTTTGATTATTTTATTTATTCTTATGTTTAAAAAATTCTCCTTAAATTTAAAATAAGTATTCATCTTTATTTTCTTCCGATTATTTCAGTTATTGCTGCTTATTTTGACAAACCAATTCTTTAATGTATAATAATATTACCTTGGTGAAATTCTAACCTTATTTTTTTCCTTAAAAGTCAATGACCTGTACCAATACAACTAAGTAAACCTTCTTCAAGTACAAGTATTTTTGTATTTACTTAGGTCTGTATATGGGATAGCTATTCTCATCCAAAATTTTTTGTCTCTGTTCTTATCCCAGGGTCATATTACTCTAATTATTAATTGAAGTGACTATATAATTTAGCAATCAAGCTCAAACTTGTAGAGATCCTTCTGTTTCAGCCTCCCCAATGCTGGGATTACAGGCATACACCACCATGCCAGGTTTTGGTGACCAACTCGATGTGGGGGTGGGTACTGCATGTGGACCTGCGGCTGGAATCTAGGTCCTTGAGCTTACCAGGCAGGTGCTTAGACCACTGAGCTACCTCCTCAGCTCCTCAAATATATACTTTTGTATATGAGGTATGTTTGGATGATAGGAACAAACTTAGACAACTTACTATTGTTTTAGATTGTGTTTTCACATGTGCTTGAACAAGATTTCCCTCATGACTTATTTTCAAAGTTGGTAGCTCTTTTCTGAAGCATAGAAACATACACAGATAAGTAGTGTTAAGGTAAATATCTGATTGATGGAAAATACTTGTTCCATGTTATGTCTAAGGCATTTAATATTCAGAAAGACAGTGATGTTTAGCTCAAGTACCTATGTTATAGAATAATAGTATTACTAACCTTCTCTTCTGGAGGGTTAAGGATATAAGTTTGCAGACCAAAAAATTAAAGAAAAAGAAGGGCTACAAGGATAGCTAATATTTTGGCCCTTGCCTTTCAATGTCAGTGAGGACTGTGGACATACGAGAAACTGTACTGTAACACCCTATAATTCAGTGGTATCCCAAGTTTTCTGTTCAAGGAAATCATGTGCCACAAAGGAAAGTGATTGATGATGTATAGTGTGCCTAAGGAGAGTCACCTAGAGAGAAAACATTCTCACAGGCTTTCAAGAACAAACTGATCAAGTAACAGCCATGACTCATCCAGGCGGCTGACACTGACAAAAGTTCTACAAAATGCAGTACAAGGTTTCAAGGTAAATTCTGAGGGGATCTGAGTGACCTTGTCAGACACAAGAGTTATATGTTTTGTTATATAGGTCTTGCTTTGACTTGGACTTAACCACTAAACAGGAAAGTTTAACCATGTGGCATAAAAAGTAAAACCAGATTAATATGCTGAGCTGTAAAAGGCTCAAGTCAATAGCTTCTGACATTGCTAGTTCTCCTGATAACCCACTACTGTTATAGAATATTGGACTATACATATAACTACTTTCTCTTAGCTCAGTGAGAAGAAATATTGGTACCAATAGTGTTCAGAAAAGTTATCATGTCTGCATCTTGTACTCTGAGCAACTAATATGAAGATAGCAATATGCATTGTATTAGTGTTTGTGGCTGTCCTACTAACATGTTTTGAAACTGTCTCATTGTTATTTCTTATTAAAAGTAATAAAAAATGGAAATTGAAGATAAATATCTGAGAAGTATTTTTACTTCATGTGTGGAATTTGTCTATATTCATGTGAAAATGACCTCAATCTAAACAAATTTGTATTATTTGGATTTTTAAAAAATCTATGACTTTCTGTTGCCTTGCACTTAAATTGCAGTCAGTTGAGAGATACTATAAGGACTGACCACCTTGTTTATATCATCTCTTTCCCTTTGGTTTCTCTAGGGCCAATTATTTGCTCAATCTTTCTTCAGAACTTGCTAGCTGCCTGGGATTCCAAGTAGCACTTACGTTTCTCACTACTGTACATGCCAGGGCACGTTCTCACCCTGCTCACCTGCGTGGGCAGCCTCATCACCCCTTAGTATAGATGAGCAGAATTCCACGGAGCCTCATTTCAGATCCTTCCCAAAGGGAAGGATGCAAATACATGGATCTCTGTCCTTGGGATCACAGGTGCAAACTGAGTTGGGGACAGAGGAATACAGGCCTTTTCTACAAATACAGACAGGACAAAGTGTCATCAGTACTCAGATTGTTTTGCACCATAGCAGGAGGCCAACAGTTTTAGATTTTATTTGTCTTACAACATTTATGCCTGCCTCGTAAATGCTGTCTGGCACACGTTCTCCGAGGCCATCATGGCTTCAGCCATTACATTTCTGTGCTATGCTACCAAGTACTAGGTGATGACCCTCACCTCTTTATAGAGACCCTGTTATAAATCATGCATGCTCAGAAACGTAAAAATACAGGGAAATCGGTCAGCCAGTGTCTATTGAAAAAGTTCTGGGTGACTTTCCAGGAGGAGACTTCTATGAACAGTAGAGTTTGTCAGGCTTCTCAGTCAACCTTTTTTTTATCTTAACTGTAATGAAAACTTTTGGTAGCGGAAGAGACAACAAGAACTCACAGGAAGTTGGGTGAATGACTCCTGAGCCTCATCCTAAATGTTAGCTTTCGAAAGGCATGTCTTTCGTTTTAGTCATCCTTTGCCTTTTGTATCCTGCTTTCATCTCTTGGTCTTGATTGCTGCTCCTGTTTTCCATTGTCACTTCTTGCCTTTCCCCTCATACTAACCCACACTTATTAAACATCCTGTGGTACCTAGGATGTGTTCTTTCTTCCAATGCACAGCTCACCATATCCCTTCTTTCTATTTTAGTAGATAAACATGTTAAAGGGAGCTGTACCCCAGTCTCTGTGGGCTCTCTGTTCTTTGCAAAGCTCGCATAGAGCAAGTCCTCCAGTTACAAAATAATGCGTTTCCGATGTACATAGTGCACAGCTATTGAATCCGCTATTGGCTAAGAATTTTTGTGCTTGCCAGATTGTTCTTAGCACCAGGATGTTTGAAGAGAATTGCTGCTGGCCAATAGCCCATGCACATATGCAAGGGTTCTACTTGGCCCTTGAGCGTATGATCTTTAGCACTGGCTTTGCAAATTGCACCTTTCTCCACAGAGTTCATCTGTGAGGCACTGTGCTCACTGTCTGCATTCCCCAGATGAAGCAACAACTCTCTACACAAACTGATTACATTTTAGCAGCATCCCTGGAGCCCTCAGGGCTGAGAACCACTGGACAACTATAACATTATTAAACTATTATCTTCAGAGACTGCAGAGTTTTGGAAGGTAAGGACTACCGTCTGACAGGTTGTTTCCCAGGATGTAATTTCCAGCGGGTGTACAGAAGAACTCATTGTCAATTTTGTTTTTCTCTTTTGAGACAGGGTCTCACTATAGTGTAGGTTGCTCTTAAAGTCACTGTGTAGCCCAGGGTGGCCTTGAACTCATGGTAATCCTCCTGCCTCAGTCTCCTGAGTGCTGGGATTACAGGCATGTGCCAGTGTCCAGCTTCACTGGCTCTGTTGAATACCCAGTGAATGAGCCAGTGGAGGAATGAATGGCAAAGAGATATGGAAAGATACCGAGGCATGTGCTTTTTTAGGATTTCCCGGATTTGGGCCAGGAGTAGGAAGGACTTTCGATCTCCTACTATTTCCTTCTTACAATTTACCAGAAAGGCCCAACTTTGATCACTTATGTTACCTCTGTTTTGTTTTGCAGAGTCCAGAAAGAACAAAGCCTTTATAATGCTTGCTTTACTTTGCATCTTCTTCTTTGCCAAAGGTGGGTGAGCTTTGAGAATCAATTTGCTCAAGACTGTTTACCTTAGGACGTCAAGAAGCTTAACTATGTTTTATATCTTGTTTCAATTTAAAAAGAAAAAGGGGGGGGGGAGAGGCGGGGGGGTGGCGGGGGGCGCACTTGGCTTGGTAGCTTTGGGGTTCAGTTGAGCTGTGGGTCCGGGCCTGACAGTGAGCCTGCCTTCCCCCGGAGTAGGTGTGCACTGCTCCCCCAAGACACTTAGGGCAGTTCTCTGCCTGTCCAGGGAGGACTCTGGACGGAGGGCCGGGTTTTCCTCCGGAGGTATGAGGCACCTCCCGCCTGGCTGGGCCTGTCTTTCCGGGGACTCCCTCCTCGCCTTAGCGGCCTCCCTACTGGGTACGCAGTGGGTGGCGCCTTGCAGGGGGTGAGGGGGGACCAGCCTGGCCGGTGGGGGGCGCTCTGGGTGAGAACCGCGGGGCTCCAGGGGCGGGGCACGGCGCCCAGTCCCTCCATCGCCTTCTTCCCTGCCCCGCACAACTTTGCTGGGCCCCGCGCGAAGCAGCTGCCGCAGGAGGGCAGGCGCCCGCGCCGCCGGCCGCGCTGAGTCCTCGTTGCTCCCGGCGCTCGGTGGGAGCCCGGGGCTCCGCTGCCCCTGCGCTCGGTCCGAGGGCATGTGGCGGGCTGGGGCGCGGGCGAGCGTGAGCGGTGAGTGGGGTCGGTCGGGTGAGGATGCACGAAGAGGGCGGGCAGAGAACGGGCGCGGGGACCGCAGTGGCGCCCGCCCGGGCTGTGCGGATGGCGGGCTTGCAGCTGGCACCGGACCCTCTCCCGGCTCCGGGGCAGAACTTTTCCCGCGAGTGTGAGGCGCATCGCGCCAAGTTCCGTCTTTGTCTCCCTAGGAGCAAAAAGCAGTCGTGGTGCAAACTCGGGCTGCGGGCTACGAAGTGGGCACAGGTGTCCCTGCTGGCCCTGCCAGCCATTGGCACTGAGCAGTGGAGCCCGGGGGGATCACGTTCTCTGCCCCCAGTTTCACGCGGTACGGTGCGGTGTGGTACCCGTACAAAGGTGTGTACGTTGAAAGACTGCGTGAAGGCAGCTAAGGAAACTTGTAATGCTCCGAGTGTCGGTGAATGAGTAAGTGCAGGTCGGCGTGATCCCCTCCCAGACCGTGGACAGGAGTGCTTTGTTTTGCAGGAGTGCTACTTTATTGCTTTTCCTCAGCAAGTTGCAACTACCCAAACTTGCTCAGAAATTTCTCAAGCATGTAACTCGAAGAGTGAGTGCCTGTGAATGTTGGAAGCAATTTGGTCTTATTAAGGTAATCATTAAAACGACCCTCAAAAGCATCTGTAGATCAGTTTTTAAACTGAATAATTTTTTCAAGGGATGTTTCCCACAAAATTGCCATTGTCCTCGAAACACTTCCTTTTCATTTCTTGATCTCAGAATGAGTTTCAGAAGAAAGGGCCTCTTGCCTTTTGAGGGTTTTTGTTGGTCTTTTGCGAGTAGGAGACTACAGTAAAGTGAGCAGCAGTTGCCAAGGATCTTTTTTTTTTGCAAGCAGGTGACCATTTCATGCATGCATTAATTGCATTGCATTAATGCATGAGCTTTTGCATTGCTAAGGACAATCTGTATTTTTCCAAGGAGTATCTCTCAGTAGTTTGCAACTGTTTTCCATGAGACATTGGATTTAGGTTTGCATGGTAGTTGAAGAATTTTAAAATAGTAGAACAGTAGCAGTAGAATTTTCCTGTTCTACTAGTACCATGCTTATCTGAACAAACTGAGTCATGCTAAAAAGTCCAGCAAGGAAATTCTTGCACTGATGGCTGTGCACTTGAAATAAAACTTCAGAGCTCTCTCTTGGGCCTTGAGACGACAGACTGGGTATCATCAAGAGACATGGACATCCAAGCATCTGGACAATACTTCTATTTAAAAAAAAAAAAAAATTTAATTTGATTTTGAAACAGGGTCTCAACGTGTAGTTCAGGCTGGCCTTGAAATCACTGTGCAGCCTAGGCTAGCCCTGAACTTGTGGGCATCTTCCTGCCTCAGCCTCCTAAATGCTGGGATTGCAAGTTATGTGCCACCATGGCTGGCTGGGGCCATATTGGTACTAACTGACATAGGATGGGTAAAATGGATCATTTTAGCGAAGTTTTACATGTTTTTTCTTCCTCAGAATTCAAAACTTTGGAGTTTTGACTTAATCACAAGTGATACAGCTCTTTTCTAAATCTGAATGATGCATTCAACTACGAGAATATATCAGGTTAGATTCACTTGGCTACCTGGGTGTTTCGTAAGTTGTCTAATGCAACAGAACTGCCTATGTTTTCTGTGAACGAAGACTGAAATGAAAACACGAAAATATACGATTGTTTGCCACACATGCTCATCAGAACCTACTTGAGATGCTACAAGTTAACTACCATATCATTGTTCAAAGACACACAGTGGATACACAAGGCTGCAGCCAGGAGTGACTGAGGCGCACACTCTCAAGGTCAGCCGAGCACACGTGCCCAAACCTGGCTACTTCTCTTCCAGGTTTCCCAGCTTCATGCTAAGGAGCTGCAATCCACCCTCACCTAAACTCAACCTCTCATTTCTCTGGGCTGGGGCAAGCGGAATCACTATGACTCACATGGGAATTAGTATAACTCAAATTACCCATTAGCATTCTCCACGGAGTATACATTAGTTCAAATGCTTTCTAGCCTGTGATTGTACCTAGCAGAGTGGTTAAGTCTGACTGAAAACTTTTAAATGACAGAGACCAGGCCCAAGGCATTATTCATGTGGGATAAAGGGAAGAGTGAAGTTTCCCAGTTAGATTAACTTTTGTGCCAGCTGGGTTTTGTGAACTTGGACACACTGTTTTCACTTCCCTAAACTTTAAATTCACCATATATTAAAAAAAAAATGAAGATTACATCTATCCCTCAAGATTAAAAGAGCTTAAGAGTCTCTAATATACAGGAAGTACTTCTTAAATACTTCAGAAGTATTTCTTGCCCTCTTTCTCTCCTAAATAAACACTGAAGTATTGACATTTATGTAAACATGGGTGCAAATGTGTGTCGCTCCAGCAATGAGTGTATAAAGAGAGATCCCAGGCTCTGGCTGACTTAGAGATGCTGTGTACACTTTCCTTAGGCACTATGCCCTTCCTAACCATGGGCTTTGTGCTTCTCCTTTGCGCCACTCCTCCCACAGGAGCTCAGCCTCCTTCTTGGCCTTGAGGACTATTTGTCTCTTGTCCTGGGTTTTGTGCGTGGATGGAGGCAACTCCTGGACCTCCATCCTGCTGTGGCAGGGAAGGTGGGAGGATGTAGACCTGTCTGTATAAGCACTGAGAGCTTGTGCTGTTACACTTGATGGACTGGAGGCATTTGGAGTTCAGAAGTCTGGGTTTTCAGCTCCATTTTTGTGAGCTCTTATGACCTCGCACATATTTGTTGCTAGCCTTAAGTCTGTTTTATCATTTACACAATGGGGATAATAATTCCTTTTCTGGCTATCTGTATAGGCTATCAGTGGGTCCCATGCAGCCTTGTATATGAAAGACCATATAAATATTAGAGTTAGAGAGGTGGGACATTCCGGATACAGGATAACTCAGTCAGGCTCACTCAGCACTGGCAGTCACTGACAGTAATCAGGGTGCACCTATCACCTTTCCTGTCCAGTGCTTTCTTGCTAATGTAAGTCTTTAAGGTTCTTTCCACAAAGTAATAGCAGTGACTCAAAATGTTCCCTGCCTGAGACAGTTTAACGAAGTCTTTCATTGAGTGTGAAAGGTGTGTGTGACTAGGCTTGGCTGGGAGCCAGGAAAGTAGCGTGAGAAAAAGGTTCCAACATCCTGGCTGTGGACTGTCTGACTTCTCACCCTCTCCCAGAAGACACCCTGTGTCCTCTTCCGCCTTCTTGGCACCTGACCCCTAACCTGCTGTCCTGTCCACCTACAGTCACTGCATGTGACCACCATCACTGCCTTGCTGTCTTGAACCTTATCTCTCCTCTTCATATGTGAATCACTCTTGGGCTTCTGGTCGGTCCAGACAGCGTGTCACACTGGAAAACAACCCTCCCAGCACTACCTGCCCCAGCGTTTCCTGAGGTCACTCAGTCCCTCTAATTATTCATCAGCTTCTCCTGAGTATTCTTTGTCCCCTGGAGATTCAGCTGGAGAATCTGCTAGCCCTGACCTTGACTCAGCCGTGTGTAGATTTGTGGTACTACCAAGGAATGGCTTGGTAGATGGCAGGGCAGGATTGGAGAGCACATTAGCTTCCCTGATGAATGCACCAATTACCCACAGACCTTTAAGCTAATAAGGCAGTATGCATAAAAAAGCAGGGTGCTTCTTTTGTAAATAAAGCAAACCTCTGGTCTCTCTTTTAATCCAGGTTGCTGCAAATCCCACCTTCTATAGAAATTCTGGAGCTTTCCTCAGACATCCTCAGACCATGTTAGTCAAAGCTGGGCAATGGGGACAGTCAGAGGCATTCACTTCCCAAGGAGAGCTAGAAATCCACAGTTAAGGCTCAGAGCTGTGACAGCCACTCACTACCGAAGCAAGGAATTGATTAGAGGGCCTGCTGGGAGAACATGGTTTGCCTTCTGGCCTGCTGAACTTTTCCAGTCAGCCTCTAGCTGGGGGCTCCTTCTCTGGTCCAACACGACCATAGGGGTCTGACGCAAGCACAGTATGTCAGCCCATCCGTCATGGTTTCCACAGTCACAGCTTCCACGAAGCACGGACCAAGAACACTCAGGGAAAATGTGTCTGTGCCGAATATGCACAGACTCTTTTCATTTCTATTTTCCCAGATAACAGATTGCAGTAATTTGCGTGGAACATACATTTCATTAAATATTTATTGTAGGTAAAACAGAGATGAATGAATGTATATAGGAGCACATGTATGACAGGCCCCTTCTGGGCTGCTTTATACAATAGTCTGAGTATATGTGGATTTTGGTACAGTCCATAAGAGTTCTGAAAGAAACCCGGCAAAGATACCAAAGAGCAACTGTATGATCATTTTCTAGGCTCCTATGACATTACAAAGTATTAGTCCATTTCCCTTCTCCTAGGTTTCTTTCTGTGTATATATGCATATAAATATATAATTTCAAAGTAAAATATAAATCATATCTATTTGTTATGTATAATTTTAATATAAAATTATATCATATAATTATTAACCTTTATTTTGAATATTTTAAAAGCATATTGCAGATAGTATATTACTCTCTTCTACCACTGCACATTCCAGGAATTATTTTTAAACTGTTAAGAACAGATACTACCCTGATTTTGGCTGAAAGGCTGAGAAGTGATCCAGCAATTATTTTCAGTCTCTATAACAGCATGTAAGCCACTCAATGCAGAAGTGGGCACTGGTCAGAAAGTGCCACTCACTCCAGGGAAACCATTCCTGGTTCATGGTGTCCCCCAAATGTTTCTTCCCAATGCAATCTACAAGCTGTATACCCCCTTGTCATGTGTCTTCTGGAGCATTTCCTCAAACTTTCCCTAGCCTAAGATCCTTGCGGAGTTCAGACCTTACATCCTGTAGAATGACACTTCGCCAGGATCTGTCAGGTGTTTCCTTAGCATCAGACTCAGATCTTACAGTGGTAGCAGGAATACTGCAGGAACGAAACGCTGCTCTTCACAGTAGAAGATTTCTGATGCCCAGACATCCCCCCTTGGAATGTTAACCCTGATCACTTCTTTACATTTGTTCCACCAGATCATTCAATCTTAAATCGACTATTTTTCCTTCAGAATTTATTAGTGTTTGTGGGGAAGTATTGTAAGGTTACAGTAATGGCTCCTTATTAAACCTACACCCACAGACTTACTAGAGTGATTTGGGTAAGTCCTAATCAGCTCAATTGGAGGAGTTGTGAGAGCATGGCTCTTTAGTTTCACATATAGTATACTACTTGACACTTTCTTATAAGAAAGAACCTACCCTCTCATATTCTTCTTCATTTATATGAGGACATACTTACGGATTCTGTTTGTATGCATCACATGGAAGTCTTTTACCATCATTATTGAAATTGTCCTTATTGGGGACAGTGGAAATTTGGTGAAGTTGGCTCCTGTGTCCTTTGACACAGGCCTGTTGTCTACTAAGCATTTCTTTATTTTCTGCATCTCAAAATGTTGTAGGCTGATCTTGGATGTTTACTGATCTAATTTCTTTTCCCTTTTAGAAGAGTTATATTCTTTTTTTGTTTTTTGAATTGTATATACTTCATGGGTACAACATGCTGTTTGGATATACTCACCTTTATCTACCTGTGTATAGGGAAATGATTAATATAGTTAAGCGAATTAACATACAATATTATCTTCTATAATTAGTTATCTTTCTATGTTCATGGCAAGAATACCTACAGTTATTGTCTTGGCAAAATACTAGTATACAGTACAAGATTATTAACAATTACCCTCATGTTTTGCATTATAAGGAAGGTGGTCAGGAGAAATGGAAAGATGTAGATCAAAAGGTATAAAGTTGCGCTTACAGAGAATGAATAAGCAATATGCAACATGAAAATCTCACGTAGGTACCAAGATATGGAGGGCTGATATCCTCATTGGTTCTGTGGTATCCTTGCTTCTAGATCTTTGAAGGACAGAACAGGCAGTTGTTCACATACATCCAGACCTGTACACATATCAATTTATATATTTTTCTATAGTAGGCCATAAAGTATACAACTCTATGTTCATCTTAGTAGCTCCAATTTCAGTCCAGCACTCAGAGGCCTTTCTGTTCTTTCCCCTTTTTATATCTGTACAGAACTTTTTCAGCAGTTAGATCTTGTCTCATTCTCTGCAGAAGTCATCTCCTGAGCACAAGGCATCCTGTCTCTGCTGCCCGCCTCCTTCCTCCCCCTCCTCCCCAAGGTCTGTGGCTGCCAGGCCTGCTAGCCTGTACCTCTGGGCAGCTTCATCCTCGGCCTCTGGTGCCTCTGCTGCATGTGACTCCAAGCTACAATGCATGCTCGTGTGCACCTGCCCACATTCCCTGTCACCCTAGTGTGTCCTTAGCCACAGGGTGGCCACACCATTCTGGGAGGGAAGTAAAGAAAAGGGAAGGGACAAGAAAGGAAGGTGGAAATAGAAGGAACGCAAAGGCCAGAATGGTATGCACATTTATATCTTTGGATATACATTGCCAAATGGCCCTGCTAAAAGTATCAGTTTGCATTCTCTGCAACACATTATGGGAGTTCTTTTTTTTAACCACATCTTTGTCATACATGAATATTATTCATCCCTTTAAATGTCATCAATCTAATAACCCTTCCTCTTTCTCCCTGTTTTAGCTCCTGCCACACATATCCCTGTAGTGTACGTTTCTAACTCGCCCAGTAGGGAAGAATTCTATAATCTTGGCACTTCTAACGTCTTAGACTGCATGTGTAATTCTTTGTGTGTAATTCTCGCCTCTACATGTCCTGCAGTTTCCCTAGATTCTCCTTTGTAGATGCAAATAGCAGCCTTAGCTGTGAGGATCATAAATATCTCTACATTCACCAGATGTCTCTGGGAAGGAGAGAGGTTGGAGTGAACCCGTCTCCCAGTTCCCACAAGTGGAGGTGCTGCACTGGCCATCTCACCAAGAGACCAGATTGGAAAGGGCTGGGCCTCTTTCTTGAACCTCTTCACAGACAGTGCTGATGGCCCATGCTAAGCTCCCCGTGGAATGATCTAGGGGAAGCATCATAGTGGACAAATGCTCCTCAGCCTACCATAGGCTGACATCTTGATAAATCCATCCTAAGTGAAGGATATCTTAGGTTCAATTTAGTAACCTAACCTCCTGCACCTCCTAGGTGAGCTGCACTGCAAGTTGTTTTCCCTCATGATCGTGTGGCTGCAAGAGGTTTGTCACTTGCTGCCAGAACCCAGCATCAAAACAGTACCTGCTGCACACTGGCAGCCTTGGAAACGTTCAAGGCTCAAACTTCCAAGCACAGTTTCTCCTGAATGTGTGTTGTTCGTACACCATTGTGAAGTCCTAAAACCACACTGGTCATAGAACCATAAATCCAACCATTCCAAGCTGAAGAAAGCTACGGGTAGGGTGTCATATGTCACTTTTCAGCCCAGCTGGCTGAATCCTTTGCGAACTATATTTTTTAATCTGGGACTAAATGTTTACCATGAAGTAAGGAAATACTGCTAGTGACTGAGCAGAGAGCAGACAGAGCCTTGGTTTCAGGATTGTTACTCTGAGGACCCACCCTGCCTGAGGGAGATGATTCCTCTCAGGCCTCTCTTTGGGACTCTTTCTCCTTCTCTTGGAACTGGCTTTCCCTGGAGCTCAGAATCTATTTCAACTCTTCTACACCCAGGAGTCACGAGAGCTTCACCTTTGATGTGTCACTCTTCACCCCAATAACCTAACTTAGATCTTCATTTACAAAATATAAACTGAGGCTAAAAATAAGTTAATGACTTTACCCAAGTCCTACTGATTCTAATTTGCAATCAAATTAGCTGTAGGTGTAGAGGCCATTTCATTTAAATTTACTACTGGAAAAAGGCCTTATCGCATCCATTTTGCAGAAGAGGATATTAAGGCTCAGAGAGGCTAGCTAACTTGCTGGTAAAGAAGGCTTCAAACAGCACTGCGAGCTCCAGACACCAGGCTCTTCTGCAAGGGCGAGTCCAGCCTTTCCAGAACCACTGGCTGGAGAGATGACCATTGCCCCACTGTGTGTTTCTGGCGCTGTTGTAGACGATCTGGTTGATGGATTTAATTCTGGGATCTCTATTCTCTTGCTCTGGTCTGTATACCTGTATTTATGCCAGTATCATACTTTAAATTATTGTAGCTTCATAACACAGTTTAAAACTAGGAAGTATAAGATCTCTAGTTTTGTTATTATTCAAGATTATGTTAGCTATTCAGGCCTATTATAGCTCCATATGAATTTTAGGATTTTTTTCTCCTATTTCTTTAAAACTGGCCATTGAGAGTGCATTAAATCTGTAGATCATTTTGGCTAGGATGGAACAGTTTAACAATATTAAGCTTGTTGGCCCATAAATATGAGATGGCTTTCCATTAATGTGTGTCTTCTGTAAATTTTTTTATCAATGTTTTGTATTTTGCAGAGTAAGTCTTATCTCCTAGGTTAAGTTTCTTTCTTGTGTTTTATACTTTTCGATGTTATTGTGAATTTCATCTTAATCCTTCACTTCTGTCTTGGATTGTTTACTGTTGGTGTGTAGAAATGCCCCTCACTTACATGCTCCTTTTGTGCTTTGCGCCTTCACAGAGCTAGTTTATTAGTTCCCAGAGGTATCTCTCTCAAGTCTGTGGCATTTTTTACAGGTAAGATCATGCTCTCTGCGAACAGTCATGCCTTTACCACTTCCTTCTCAATCTGTGTACCTTCTCTTTCTTTTCCTTGCCTAATTTCTGTGGCGGGAGTGCTGAATAGAAGTGGCCAGGGCAGGTATGCTTGCCTTGTAACTGATCCCGGAGGCAAAGCTTTCTGGTCCTCACCCCCAAGCGCACTGCTCGCTGCGAGGGCATGCTCTTCAGCCACTCAGTCACCTGCGTCTTTAAACCCAGGAGCTGTGTTCTTCTAGCAGCGTGCTTCTCCTCTACTCTATTCCACTTGCCCTTCCTACTCCTGGCAGCTGCTATGTTCTGAGTGGCAAGAGAGGGAAGGTGGTAGATCTGAAGGTCAGACGCGAGGCACTGAGTCTGTACTTAGGTAAGCGAAAGTCTTTCTTGGACTCTTTTGTGTGTGTGTGTGTGTGTGTGTGTGTGTGTGTGTGTGTGTGTGTGGTTATAGAGTTACTTTTTCCTCATTCCTTGTTGAGTTGTTGTAGCATGCACAGTTAAAACCTCCAGAATGCTGGTTGCATATTTCTTTAAAGTTTTACAAATTTGGAGTTTACTTAGCCTTTTTGAGAAGTACTTTGGGCTTCAGTATTTTTGGCAGTCTTGTGTAGTTGCACAGACAATGTGCGGTTCTGGCCAGATCAGCTGGACAGGCTTCGAGCCGCTCCTGGAGGCGATGTGTCTACTACTACCTCTGACCAGGTCCACAATAGAATGTTCTTTCCTTTCTTTGCTCTTATGATCACTCCCCCGCACCATGGTATACTGTAGAGGAACAGAAATAAGAAAACACAATGAAATTGCCATGCTGGGAGAAGCAAGACGTGCAGCAGTCACGGGTGCTGCAGGTGAGGCAGCCCACTGGGCGGGAGCGGGGAAGCTCTCCTTGGGCCGGCAGCAGGGTCGGTTTGTGGCTAGACACTGCTTCTGCTCTCTGAGTCAGGCCTGCCAGAAGCCCTGACTCTATCCCTTGGAGAGTCCTTCCCTGCACTGGAAGTCAATGTTACTAAGCATGTGCTCCTCTACAGAGGCTGAACGTGGCCTTAGTAAGCCACGCCATGGCTTCCTTGACTATAGCTCCTCACGGACTTCATGGTCTGCCTGCGTTTAGTCACTTCCACTCTCCAGTCCCCATATCCAAATTTCATTCGGCATTAAGCTCTTACGCTTGTCTACTTCAGCTCTTACGCTTGCTCCAGTGGTTGGGCCACCCTGCCCTTCTCTTTAGTGGGACTTGTCCTGAGGTGCCCTGAGCCCGGATGTGGATGGGAAGGAGCCGTCTCCCCCTGATCTTCACTGCACGCCTCACTTCTTTCATCCTCTGCTGCACTGATTGGGAGACCTTAGGGTGGAGCCATGAGCTGCAGAGCTGCTTCTTGCTCTTTGGGGGTGCAGCGGCACTTCACCTCTCGGGTCCTTCCAACCCTTGGTTTCTGGACCTGTTCGTTCCTCTCCACCTTTCTTAAGAATTTAGAGTAGGGCCAATCAGATAGCTCAGTGGACTAAAGTGCCTGCTTAGGCAGGCACAGGGACTGGGGTTCAATCCCTAGCGTGCCATGCAGGGCCCTGCCCCTGGGGCACTCGGAGCTGGGGAACACTGCAACTGGGACTGGGTGTGGTGGGGGAGCCTTTAATTGCCCTGCTTGGGAGGCCGAAAACAGACCCTGCATGTCTGATCTGTGTAGTGACACCCCATAGAGTCTGTGCTAAATGCACAAAAAAAAAAAAAAAGAAAACTTAGACTTGCAGTGGTTCTCAACCTTTCTAATGCCATGACCCTGCAATACAGTTCCTCATGTTACGGTGACCCCAAGCCAAAAAATAATTTTGGTGGCTACTTCAAAACTGTGATTTTCCTACAGTTATGATTCGGAATGGCTTTAGGGGACCCCTGTGTTTTGGTCGTTCAACCCCAGCTGGGGTTGCGACCCACAGGTTGAGAACCGCTGACTTAGAGACAATTCTTGCTGAATTCACCTCTCCCAGGGAATACCTTGTTAAAAGCTGCAAGGAGCAAGCAGCGCTTGCTCAGATTCTGTTTCTTTCTAATTTTTCACCTACAACTACAGGCTCCTCAGAGAGGCCGCAAATTTGATGACCTGAAGAAAGCAGGTTTATTTTTCTCTCCTGTGAACAGCTCAGCAGTGGACAGACCAGGCTCAAAGGGTCTTTTTCATCTTACGCCCTTGCTACCCGATAAGGAATTGCATCTCAAAGCTGCTGTTGTTGTTTTGCATCCAACACCAATAGTTTTGGTCAGTGCTGGGCTCAGACATTGTTCATTGGTGACTCGCAGCCATGCCAAATTGTTATAAGCCTTTCTAAGTATTTATTCTCAACTTCTGTACTTTTTTCCTCATTGCTATACAGTAGCTCGTGGATGGCTTTGATCTGTGCTGTCCTGGGCTTTGCTACAGTCTGAATGGTCAGGGCTGTGTCACAAGCCCGTTTATACTCCAACTTGGAGGTAGTGAAAGAGCGGGCAGAATGCAAACTCAGTGTTTCGGGGCAGCGCTGCACATGTGGGCGCATGACACACAGGCAAGCAGTCCATCACATGACCAGCCCAGCTGGACAGAGAATGGACAAGGGAGTGTCCACCCGGACGCTTAGGTACCAAACTACAAGTTCCTTACTCCCCAAGAAAAGGAAAACATGATATAGCCATCTCTCTTGCAGAACACACATTTAAAATATGATACAAAGAAATACTTGTAGAGAAGTCCCAGGACGATGTTCAGCCATGGGCGTGTGAGTTACAGAATGGCTGCGTATTCAGTGTCACACCCTGCAGGATGGAGCTTGTCAGAAACCGAGTCTGGGGTCCTGCTGGCCCTTTAATGTAGCCTGTCGGTTAAGGCCGGTTGTGTGCTGAGGTTAGTAATGGGAAGTTCATGTGTGGAAAGGCTGAGATCCGATCTCAGGGGAAGTCCAGAAGCCAAACCCAGGTTGGGAGCTGAGTGAGAATCCGCAGGCTTGGCATAGCCACAGTGCTCGGTCAGGAGCAGAACACAAGCCCGGAGGCCTATACCCGGTAGGGCCCAAAGGGGCCTCAGCGGCAGCAGCTGCAGCCACAGATCCTGAGTCCCCGGAAATCACAAAACACAAGGGAGGTCATCCAAGCCACTGCTGACTTGCTAACGCTGCCCTACAAACAGTGAGGGCAGCCTGAGGTCACCTCAAGTGTAGCCTTTCAGTTGAAACTTTACTTTTTATTGTGGATTCTTAATCTCTGTCCACTGAGCCAAAGGAGATTGTTGTGGCCTTTGTGAATTGGCCGGGTCTTCCCGGAGATGTACTGCATTTCTAGCATGCAGGTGGGGACTCAGGATTAGGGATGAAACTGGCGCGAGAGGCCCCCCGGGCTGGAGGTGATGATTTGTGATCATTCCCTAAAAGGACGTAATTTAATCAGGTATCTTTTTGGTGGGAGGGAATTAAAAAGGAAAAAGGAGAGGACCCAGAGCTGGGTGTCAGAGTGTCAGAGCTATGCCTCATGGCCGCCACAGACAAGAAAACTCAAAGAAAGGGCTGGGGAGATAGCTCAGTAGAATAAGCACTTGCCTGGCAAGCGCAAGGACCTGACTTCCATCCTCAGTTCCCAGAAAAAAAAAAAAAAAAAAGGATAAAAACCTCAGGGAAATGGGAAAAACCCAGGACAGCTGAGTCAGAGAGGGCAAGAAAGGGGAGTTTAAAGAAGGGATTAATTGTTGCTGGTTTCCACAGGGAGACTAGTGGAGAGGAAGACTGGAAATACAATTTGGGAATGATTCAATAAGATTGAATGCATTCAAAAGTCCTGGCTATTACAAGCCAGATGCTGGGTGAGTGTCTCAAAGATCAGGAAGGCAGAAGGATACTGGTTGTGCTCCCAGCAAACTCAGAAGTGTGACTAAGACAGAAATATTTAATAAGGTGTATTCAATGCCAAAGGAGAGGTGTTAAATATTCCTCAACCCCATTTTTCAAAAAAGACAGCCTGGGCTTGCTTGCTTTTTCTGTACCACCCAAGCATTATTTAGCTTCAACACAATGCGATCAGGTTTCAATCTCCACAACTTTCAACTAGTTAACTCAGACTAACCAACTAACTAACAGTTGTTAAATATTCATTGTGCATATGCTACACGCTGCTGCGCTGAGCTTTAGGTGTACAGACGCAAGCGTCCTTACCCTAGAGGATCCCAACCCAGTGGTCAATGTGGGTGTGAAGAGAGAACGCTTCGACAGCACAGTATCAGAGCAGTCTCCGCCTGCCTACTTTCCAGGGACTAAAACAGAGCATGAGTCCACAAGTGCAGGATTGCTTCTGCCCTGGCCCAGGCGTGCTCTGGTTCTGGTTGGCAGGTGTGAACTGGAAGAGCCGTGGGTACGGATGCTGCAGTGAAATGAGAACAGGGAAAAGCATGTTCCTGAGCCCCCCCCCCCCAGGTTGTCTATTCAGGAACTATGTCTGGCTCATGTCCCCAAGGTCTGAGGACTGCCTGCCATTACAACAGTTGCATCAAGCAGCAGGCCACAGGGCTTTCAGGCTGAGGGAGCCCCTGACCCATGCTGGCATTGCATTAACCCTTGTATTCCTCACAAGCATCATGAAAAAATCTCCTTTCTTCTCTGCAGAGTCTCATTTCAAACCTGGCCAATCCTTAGAATGAAGACTTAAACCTATGGGAATTACTTTCCATGATACACAAAACCAGCCATACAGACAGAGCTGGAACTAATCCTGAAATACACAATATGGTCAAAACATATGATTAATGCTTAAATTTTTAATTATCTACCACAGTGAAAGAAATTTTGCCCTTCATCCTCCTTACGTCACTTCCTCTCACTTTGAATGTGCTTACCCTGTCAATCTTGCCGTTTTCTGAAAGACCTCTTCCACGAGTGTCTTATGAAGTAGGATAAAAAATATACGAAGTAGGGCTGGCCAGACAGCTCAGCAGGTTAAAGCAACTGCTTAGGCAGACACAGGGACCAGGGTTTAATCCTCCGTGTGCCATGCCAGCCCTGCCCCTGGGGCACACTGAGACAGTGACGGACGCTGGGAGTGGTGTCACAGGCCTATAATCTCAGCATTTGGGAGGCTGAAAATAGGAAGATCACTACAAGTCTGAGCTGTGTAGTGAGACCCTGTACTACCTGTACTAACTGCATTTAATATATATAAATACATGTGTGTAAAGACCTTGCAGTATGTCCTCATCCACCTCGTCCATGAGATCGGAACACTGTGTGACTCCTGGCTCTTCCCCATAGCTAAGCAAAGGTAAAAGTTTTGAATCCATTCAGAGCATTGAGGCAGCCCGAACAGTGTAAATAGGCATTTGCACAATAGAATATCGATAATTGCCTGAGAAGCTGGCAAGCATGATGGGGTCAGTGGACTCAGGGAGGAGGAGTATTTTGAAGGACATTGATGGAAGTGCATCTTTTACAGTGCTATTATTTTAATTTAAAAGTTTACCATACATTTTCATAACACCTCATTCACTGAAGGACATGGGAGAGAAAGCCTGGCATGCACGTGGCTCTACTGACGTGCAACAGTCTTTATTTTCTACAACTTCCATAGCCGTGGGCCAATCGCTCACTTACTGTATCACTTACTATGTACAGGGAAATTTATTGGAGTTTTAGTGTGTATTCAGGAACACCTGAGGCACTGAAAGAATCGTGATACTGGTCCATGCCCCTGGGAATATGGTTTATTTTTTACTTCTCTGAGAGTTGTTATAGCCAGGAAACATAATGTGTCCTAGGTATTCTAATAGATTTAGGAAGATAAATAACAATTTCTTAAATGATAGTTTTTGTTGTATTATAATATACTCCATAGCACACTGGCTTGCTTAGACTATATTCAGTGAGAGGAATTGTGCTGGGCTATATATAAAATGTATAATATAGTTAGGCTGGGGAGAGAACTCAACAGTCTAAGCACCTGCCTGGCAAGTATAAGGACCCAAGCTTGATCCCCAATGCCGCGTGCCATGCTGGGCCTAGAACACCAGGCATGGTGACTCATGCCTGTACTCCCAGCACTGGGCAAGCTGAAGCAGGAGAATCACTGTGAGTCTGAGCTATGTAGTGAGACCCTGTACCAAATAAATAAATAAAAGATTTTAAAAATTAAAAAAAAATACATAGTGTACTTAATGTATATAAGACCTAAATTTCCTTTGTGTTTTATATCTTAATATATTAAAATATATTAAATTATTTTGTGAGCTAACTCAATAAGACCAAACTTAACAGATGAGCACTGTCATGCTTATTAATCATAAACATCCATCTTCTTAGACGCACAAGTTTAAGTAAGTTGGGATATGATTATTAATAATCACTATACTTAGCCAAGTTCACAAGCACACATGACATCCACTCCATGCAAATCTCCCCTGAATTGAGTACATGGTGGCATAGAAGTTGGAGTTGTCACCATGCCCTGTGTTATCCACAGTTACTATTATTCCCATTAATAACTCTGCAAACCTTGATAGAGCGCTGTGTGGAAAAGATTACTAAAAATCATGTAATATACTGGGTGTGGTGGTGCATGCCTGCAATCCCAGCGCGTACAAGGCAGCACTAGGAAGATTGCATGAGTTCAAGGCCAGACTTTGTCTCAAAAAAGTCACATAATAGTGTTAAAAGTCCAGGGCTATACATGGCCTGGGAGATGCAGCTCGGACAGCCTGCCGCCGTTGAGTGCTACAGCAAAGAGGTGACACAGTAGAAGTGATCTAGGACCTGTAGAGTGAGGGCAGAGTTCACAGAAGCTGACAGGACACCATGCAAGGCCCCTGAGCCAGGCAAGAACACTCCTCAGGCAGAAAACCCAGGGAGGGAGGAGGGGGAGGGGAACCAAGGCCGCCCACCTTGCCTCGGGAAGGAAGAGCAGAGGCAATCAGCAATCAGCACCCTCACCTAGGCCTGCTCTCCTCTTCCCATCACATGCTGTGGCTGTCTTTGGCAGTCGCGGGCTGGCAATCCCCGAGGAGGCCTGGTGTCCAGCCCTGCAGGGTTCTGAGCAGATGGGGAAGGCGAGAGGGGACAGCTGACAAGGCCAGGCACAGCATGCTCGTGCCGGTTACAGTTCTTTTACAGTACTGGTTGCCTTGACCAGACACAGGCAAGAGAATGACCCCATGAATTCTCACCTCTCAGTGAGGAGCCCGGCTTCCTGGCCAAAGTGTGGGATCTTACCAGAGGGTCCCTATGACTTGTTTAGCATAAGTGAAGCTCTTCTCTGAGGTTTCTCTCTCTCTCTCTCTCTCTCTCTCTCTCTCTCTCTCTCTCTCTCTCTCTCTCTCTCCCTCTCTCTCTCTGTCTCCTTCCTATATACCTCCCTGTCCCCACCTCCTCTCCCTCTGTCTCTCTCTCTCCTTCCCTCTCCCTCTCCATACAGCTCTGAAACAGGGCTATTAAGATAGTTTTCTTTTCATTTTTTATTAGCTCGTGTTTGCAGTACATAATGACTATCTTCCTCGTGGGAAGCCTGATGCCGGGCCTCCAGGACCTGTACTAGCAGAACAGTTTCCCACATACTTTAAAATGTTATTTTCCTTTTCTATGGAAAGTTTGAGGATTCACTCAGGCTCTGAGCTGGGCAGGTACCATCTCAGAAACAAGAGTGAGTCACTGACTTGTCACTGGTAACTGCGGGACAAACCCCATGCATGGAGCTGCAGATTCCTGACTGTCCTTCCTTCTCGGGATGGGAGGTGGGCAACGGGTCACCCAAGGGGGTGAGCAAGGGAATCGGTTGTAAATTTTACAGTGCAAAGGAGTATCATTTTCTTCTCATGCAAAGTCATTTGATGAAAGCACTCACTTTGAAGGTTTTTCAAAATATATTTTTACGCACGAAAAAGTTCCTTGGGCAAGAAAAATACTGCTTTCAGGAATGACTGTCCACACTTTAACTCTCTTGACTCCTTCCAGCTGTGAAAGTACTGAGATGTGATTACACAGTAGTCTAAAGATTATTTCTATGTTGTAGGGTGTATGGAATTACATTACACTTAAGTAACATTAATTTTAACAATTTGAGGGCTATTTTTACTTTCTGAGGATCAGAGAACAAAATGTGTCTTATCTTTTCTAGACTAGTTAGATAAAGATTAAAATTTGATAACAGACAAAATAAACACAATGAAAGATTCCCATGTTGTCTGGATACCCTGAGGGAGGCAATTTGTTACCTCTTTTATTTAGTTCTGTATGTTTCTACAACTGCCTTCCTGTTTAATCAAGAGGCTTAAGACAGTCTTCAGACATCAGGAACATCCGGGGAACAATACCTTTGATTAGAGATGTTTATTAAACAAGTCTTAGGGTAGAAGCTGGCCTGTGTACAGCACGTGGTCTACATCCGCCCACTTGCTGGGGACCGGCCGCGGTAGGTGAATGAGCTCATAGGCTACGCACTGTCCCCCTCCCCCCGCCCGAAGAGTTCGCTGATACTTTCGGACACTGCGAACAGTTTGTTCTGTGAGGCCTGGGCTGCTGTTTACCCTCATCTCGCCATCTCTAAGCTAGAGACGACGCGAGAACTGCACTGCTCCTTGGTCCTAGGTGTCTTTCCAAGCACTGCTGAGGGATACTTGGCTTCATGTGTCACTACTCCCCTGGGGACCTGTACTGAGGGGTATAGAGTGTTTGGGAGACTTTGCTGTTCTGTGAAGAGCAGCGACTGGGACTCAACACTTTTAGGTGGAGCTGGGGAGATAACTCTGTGGCACAAGTGCCTGCCTGGCAAGTGCAAGGTTGTGAGTTTGAACCCGAGTCCCGCCAAAAAAAAAAAAAAAAAAAAAAGTTTTAGGTGCTAGAGTTTAAGATTCATTCCTTAAAAACAGAATAAAGAAACTTTAGACAAGTTAAAAGTTTAGTCTTCTGAAGGAAAATGATATAGCTTAGTAAGATGAGGACACAGTCCTGCCCTGTACAAGTGGCCATAAAATGAACTTATTAATTGGGCCCAAATTATCTGAGGCTCCTAACAGGTTGTTGTTCCTCTGTGTATTTTACCCTAGTAAAGAGCTGTGGTACTTTAGTAACTAGTATTTAT